>CM048914.1:10160358-10355358 GCA_026686955.1 Epinephelus cyanopodus
GTCTGTATATTGGCATTAAATTTCACCCGGCCTTCATGTCTATGTATTTTGGCATTAAGTCAGACACAACATACTATTATGTATGAGTGACAGGTAGAGAGGCGAATACATATAATTGTGCTCTATCTGGTGCTCTCAACACCACAGGGTTTAAGGTGATGGAGAGTGTTGTCAGAGTGTTAGTTACCACCTTGGCTTTCAGCACACAACCTCACACCCTTCCAGAGAACTATCAGCTCATTATCCCCACATATGCATTCGCACACAAACGCACACACGCATGCACGCACACACACACACACACACACACACACACACACACACACACACACACACACACACACACACACACACACACACACACACACACACAAACTTCTTCCACATTGGTGGCAGTATACTGATAGTGTTCTACAGAGAACTAATGAGAACATTCTTCAAGTCCATAACCTTTACCTGAGAAACTGTGCGTGTTTGTGTGTGCGCCTCCCTTACCAGTGCCTGATATCTTGACAGGTGGAGAATAGGTTGCCATTCAAAAAGAAAAATAACAATAGGTGTTTACGGTTTGTCAGCAAATTGAATCTGTAGTGGAATGTTTAGAAATAGAAAAAGAAAGTGAATTCTTTTTTTCCCTTTGCACTGGCTCTGCTGTGTTATGAACAATGTTACACCTCATCAAGTAGACCTTTTGCAATATAGTAATTAATGTCAGAATTAAATTGGCTGGTTGACATACCGTTATCTGGAATAAATAAGTATCTCCACAACAAAATTCTGCATCTGTTCAGTCAACAGTTTCTTTCTGTTCTCTTCTCTCCTCCTCTGCACAGATCACGATTTGCACGAACTTTTGATTAAACCCTTTATCCTGTTTTCTGCATTCTGAAGTAATCAAGCGCAAAGCTGATGTTCCAGTTAACTGCTGCATTGCTTTGACTTCTAAAAATGATTTGAGAACATCATATACCACAAGCACGTCATCCTGTTTTTATAGTTTGTTTACTGTGGTTAACAAGCACATGTTGTTGGACTGACATGGTTTAAATATTAAGTGAAAATAATCCAATTACATGATAAGTTCTCACTCACGCCTGCATCACTACTGCAGAGAGGAAGGTTGCTTCTCAGCATACTATGATGTTTTAGCAAAGACTTTCTGATGAGATTGTCCTCGAACAATGACTGTACTCTCTCAGTATTTGGGTCGGTGAGGGTGAAAGTAGCATTTATTGAATAATATCATAAGGTCAGGGCAGTTATGAAATAAATAATGAAATGGATAAATAGTGACAAAGAATCTAGTGTAACTATGAAATTGTAAAATAATCTAACACGTCTGTAAAACTTATTATTATGAAACTGACCAAATCGCCTCCAAAAATGTTGGCATTTTAAGTTTCTGCAGACCCTGGATAGCATGTTATCATGTAGTGGATACGTTGAAACGAAGGTTACGATATTGTAACCCTAGTTATATTAGCACAGGCGGAGCCCTCTACTTAGGGCCCTGCCGCTCTTTCGCCTTACGCTGAAGTTTGGTTGGAATGAGGGCAGCTACAGACGAAGCTGCTTATATACCCATCAAAGAGGGTGGGTAAGGTAGGCACGTCCTATTGGCCGGCTACGTACATGCAAATTTTTCAGTGGGCCATCGCGTGCTCGCGATTGGAGGAGATTATACCCATAGAGTCCAGTAGAGGGCGAAGCCTGTGTGAGATATAACTTAACGTTTCGATCATGCTGTATTGTGGTTAGGTTTAGGCACAAAAACGACTTGGTTATGGTTAGGTAAGATCATGTTTTTGCTTAAAAGTACCGCCTTTTGTGGCACTCTGCCAACTGGAAAAACAGCAAAAACGCACTCAGATTTGGGGGCTGAAAACCCGTTAACACAGCGATGGGTCCCTAAAAAACACCCACATTCATGCCTAAAAAGCCACTGGAGATACAGCAGAAATATGGCTCACAAAAAAACATCGGTTTTGTTGTTTGTTGCTCTTGAACAGTGGTCAGCTTGGCAGGTTTCTTACCAAGATGTCATGCCCTCCACCATCCCCTCCTGCTCCTGATGACAAAGTCAGATTATATATTACGTCACTACAGAAACATTGATATGATATGTACAAAAGATGCAAATATAACATATTTGTGGTTTGCAGAAATGTACAATGCTGGGATTTCATTCTGGCAATTCACTCAGTGGTTGTCTGCCTAGCAACAGAAAATAACACCTGGATCTGCCATAATGATAATGTGGTTTGATAAATAAAATGTTGATAGTTGCAGCTGCACCTATGGTTAGGGTGTGTTTCAAAATAAAACATTGCACTATTATGCACTGAAAACAGCAATTAGGTTTTCAATACATGCAGAAACATGAACCAAAGATAAAATAATACATTATTTGCACTTCCATGTAGGTTATGGTGCCATATTTACATGTGTGCTGCCGTTTATTACACCTTTGGATGATCTGATCTGGAGTGTCTACTCTGAGTTCATCACAGGTGAGAAAAGACAGCTTTTAATGTTGGGGTGTGGCCAAACCTTACACACCCTACTGTGTAGTTTAAAAGTTTCTGACAACTTGAGATCATGGCACACTTGGCCACACTTTGCACTCTGAACATTTTATCGTCATCACATTTGTCACCTCTTTTACAAATTGTACCTTCTGTCTCCTCCTTGTCCTTCTTTCTAGAGCTTTTTTTTTATTTGAAAAGTTTACTCATTTCCTTAAAGTCTGTGTCGTGCTAATCTCCAAAATTTACTTAGATTTGCAGCTTCAGCACGATCACTTCAGCGTGTCTCCAGTTGTAGGTGTCCACATAGTTCTGTCTCCTGTTAATCTCTTTCAGGGAATTTTATGTTTAGGCTGTGCTACCTCCACTCACAGCAGGAGAGCTAACAACTGATTTGTATGCTGCTGTGATCTGCCAGTTATTTCATTTGGAGGATCAACAGAGCAGCCTTGTCGTACAACAAATTTGGCGCTAATGGAGGGCAGGATCAAGAGACTGACAAGAGAAATGGAGTATAAACGGTGTGAGAGGGCCACAAATCCTTTACTTAATCATTTTGTAAAGAACACAACCTTAATGATGGACCCCTTGTAGCTGTATCTCTACTTGTTTAGCTGAGGGATAGCTGTGATCCTGGCTTGAAACATCCAGCTCAGCTGTTTGAAACCACATTCTACTAATGATAATTGCTCAATTTATAATTTTATTAAAGATATGTGATGGTGACAGCTAGGTTGGAGAATTGCAGCATTTTTGACCAGATTAATATGTATTCTGTGGAGAAGCGATGGAGAGAAGGAATGCAAGGGAGAGCATTAAAACGAACCTCTCCTGTTGATTTATGAAATTGAAATCTGCATAATTGCCCACTGTTTTTAACGGCCAGAGGAAGTATGTCTTTGAGTAAACCATGGCTGCTGTGTTCACAGGCACAACAGGCAGCGCAAGAATATAATCAGAAAATAATCAAAACATAAATGAGCAAATGTTCAATCTGATTTTTTTCCCGAATATTAGAAGATTAAAAGAAATATAAGTATCCAAGTCACACTGAATTATCAGGGCTTGGTGAAATGAAAAAGTTGGATCTCTGATGAAGATGAGCCATCCCACACACATTTTGACTAAATTAGTTTCAGGTCTTTATGCCGTGGCCTCACCCTCAGCTACTGTGGGAAATTACAGCATGTCTGTTGTTTTAATTGCACCACTGTGTCATGTGGGATAATGTGGCGTATGGTCCCACCTCAGGTATTTGAATTGTAAAACTACAACTGGCTGGAGCTGAACAAGTTATCTTTATAATTCATGGGTAAATGGACTGCATTAATATAACACCTCTCTAGCTTACTGGACTTGCTTCTCATTAACTCATTCACACATTCATACACCAGTGATGCTGTAATGCAAGGCCCTGGTCTGCCCATTGGGAGCAGCTTGGGGGTTGAGTGTCTTGCTCAAGGACACTTTGGCACGCGGACAGAAGGGACCACGGATCGAACCACCAGCCTTGTGATTAAAGGATGACCCGCTCAACCCCCTGAACCACAGCCGCCCAGTTAACTCTCTTCCAGGACACATGGGAAGTGAGGAATTCCATAAAATCTAATGTTACACAGCTCAGTGAATAATGTGATACATGTCAGCTCGTTGGCGAGGCCAAATAGAAAACCCTTGAAAGACTGATATGTGTTGACAACCATACATGCAGATGTCCTGAAGACAAGCAAACAATATATAGCAGATGGGAAGATGACTTTTATCTTTCTCAGGGCTGTGTGTACACGCATGCTAATATTCTCTTATCATTCGGAATATGACAGCATTCCCACTTTGATACTGATCATTTTAACAGCATATTTTGTTTGAATATTCCAAATTACACCTCGTTACAAATGTAACATATTCACACACATTAAGACGTGGGATATGCCAATATTACTACGGAGCATTCTTTGGACATGTATACGAAGCATTCAGAGTTTACATCTCAGCTGGAGTTCTTACTGCAGTTTGTGACACACAGTCTCTTGCCTGTTTACGGTCCCACATTTCTGGTCAGAAGGAGAAACACACGTACTTTCAAATATTATGAAAGACTAAGGATCTACTGGCAGAAATGGTAAACAATATTCATTGCTATGTTTTTAAAAAGTTTATAATCACCTCATAATCACATAGCACGTTGTGTTTCAATTACCTTAGAATGAGCAGTTTATATCTACATACAGAGCTGGTCTTCTTCCTTGGAGTCTGCCATATTGTTTCTACAGTAGCCTAGAACGGACAAATCAAACATTGTCTCTGAATAGGGCCACTCGCATTTTTGCATTTTGCCATCAGCCACCCCCGTTCTCCTACACACTTGGCACATGGGAGAAGTTTCATTTTGCAATCTTACTGCTAGATGCCACTAAATCCTTCACATGGGACCTGAAAGGCCTTAGCCAAGGAATATACATCATAGGGGAATTTTACATTCATTTAAGTGTGCTGGGCTACATGTAAACATGAATATTAGTAGAATATACAGTCAAAAAGAAGTTTGATGTGTCCATTCTAGCCTGCCCCTCATGCTCCTTGTTTTTTTTTTTAATATTAGTTGTATAACAACTGAGGAAAAACAAGGGCTTAGAATCTTAATGCTAGTTTCATCTAACCACCCATGTCAATGGAATGTTCAATATATATACTTTCATTTACTTGATTGCTGTAAAGTACAAAGCTAAATTGATGCAATTGACTCTTTCACAGATCAAAGTTTGCAGTGCTTCACTACAAAGCCAACATCTTAATAAAAAGATTCTCTGATCATCTGTATTCTTCTCAAGTTGCCGTAATGGCGCATTTGCAATATGCATATCTAAAGAACAAGCCCTAATTTTATATGCTCAGGCGCATTTAATTTTGAACGCATCAATCACAGATCATCTCTGTAAGCAAGCCTGCGATGCTTGTGATATCATCATCTGTTTCTGCTCTGTGACCACAATCCAACAAACAACAGCTCTTTAAAAGAAAGAACTCTCACAGCATGAAGATAAATAAAACAGAAAGCATAAAGATAAAAGCAACGACTGGCCAGCTTACTCAGTGTAAAAGTTCATAGTACAGGAAGGCAGTCTGAAAATGCATCCCAAGTACTCTGATTGTAGTTAAAAACCCTTAATGGATTCATGGATAAACCAACACGTTTCTACTAAAGAGGCTTCGTCAGTGCACCTGCATGTGCTATGAACTTTTACACTACGAAAGCTGGCCAGTCATTGCTTTTTATCTTAATGTGACTTTTTGTCCTATCCTTGAAGAGCCCCTGATATTTTACAATTAACTACACAGTGCCGTAACACAGTGCAGCACTTCCTTTTTTATTCTTAATAAAACAGAAAGCATTTTTAGGTGCATAATCTCATAAGTTCTTTTGGTGCATTTTCTGTATTTTAAAGCTTTAAACTTCAGTGACACTTTGGACTGCTGCATATAACTGGGCTGTCTCTCACACTGACATTGTGATTTGTAAAGACATTGTGACTTTCCTCTCCAACTGGTTTCTGTTCAGTGACCAAATGCATATGTTGTAGCAGTGACTGAATCTTTATTGTGATAAGAGATTTTGACAAGTAAACTGTTAAAAGCTGGTCACATTGATGTATTATAAGAACTTCAGATAATTTTAACCAATAAATTGCAATTCCACATTTGCTGTAGGCCAGTAGCCTGCATGTGCATTTTTCAAAATTTCTCCGGCTTGAATTTGTTTGTGGCTGAAGCCATTATACATTCAGGTTGTCCGTCCACCCACCATCCAACCATTCTGTCTGTTCCGTCTGTCTGCCAGTCTGTCTGTCCCAGTCTTGTTAACACAATATCTCCAGAAGGCCTTGAGGGAATTTTCTCAAATTTGGCACAAACGTCCAGCTGGACTCAAGAATGAATTGATGGGAATTTGGTGAACAAGGCTCACTGTGACCTCACAAAACATGTTTTTGACCATAACTCAAGAATCCACACACTTATTATGACAAAAATTCACACAAATGTCTGACAGGAAAAAACGACAAAGTGATGGCATTTTATATCCAAAAGGTCAAAGGTCAATTTCACTGTGATCAAAGCGTCTTTGATGAGACGCTGAATTGGTGAAACTAACCTTGGGTGCCCACCTTGAGACTGTGCTGATTGTATAGTTCCTCTGTGCCACCGGGGGGAAGATGTGTTTCCATGTTTTCACAAGCATGGATGCTTCACACCCACACACACGCACACACACACACACACACACACACACACACACACACACACACACACACACACCCTGGCAACACAGAAGATCTATACAAGCTGTGTGTGCAATTTGACTGGTCTGTGAAGGCATAGAACTGTGAGGCCATTATTCTATTTATTTATTTATTTTTTATGAATACCTCATAGTCTGTGTAATGTAAGGGCTGTGTTGCCATTGCCGAAGATTATGTCACAAATATCTGTTATCGCACTGGAAAGACTTTATTTGGCTTTGGCTTGTAATAATGTTTTAATATCAATAAATAAATATGGTGGAACTTTGGGTTTTTAATTGGGCTTGGTCCTAAAATTGCTGCCATGGTTTATGCTCAGCTTGGACAGAAACTATGTGGGTTCATGTATGGTCAGGCATGATATTTTGGGCCTGATCATAGTTTTATAATGCAGCCATTCTTTTTTTGAGGCTCATTTCACAGACTGTTGTTGTGAAAAAAATCAATTTATGTGCAGAGAGTTTTGAGAGAGTCTTCATGGCGTGTATGGTTTAGAGGAAGTCTGGGGTCTTTGTAAATTCAGGACACACTGTATCCACACATCCACCAGGACATTTTGTGAGTCTTTAACATTCTACCTATGTCCTTTGTGTGTGTTTGTGTGTGAATGTGTTGCAGTCATTACCATTTCACTGTTTGTCCAGAGTTTGTTGTTTTTCTCTCACTGGGCTCATATCAAATCTCCATGTCAAAGAGAAATATTGTCATGTAATTACTTGCTCCTGCTTACATGCACACACACAAACACAAACTTTGATTACAACCCATATCTGCTTTGCTTTCACTGAGCCTTTGCTTGCTGGTTAGCAAATAGTTTATCCCCACCTTACTCCCCCCAACCACGCCGTCTTGCTATGGGCAAACATTTTTCATTCCCTCCTCCATGTCCGCCTTTCAGTCTCTGTGTGTGTCTGTCTCTGAAAGACACACATACGGTGCAGCTGTAAAATTGATGCGCTGTCTCTGAAACAAACTGTGATGCACTGAGTTACAAGAAATTTGAATCAAAACAACTTCTAAGTGAATATAAAAGTCTCACTTTCATATAAGGACAGTCAATAAAGGACTTGCGGTTAAATGATAATAGTGTGGAAGTCCATCTGTTGACACCATAGACTCAGTAAATAGCACCTTTTTTGTTGATGTGGATATTTCCAAAGGTCAACACAAAAGGTTATCACACTCTCAGAAATACAATACCCATTGTTTCTCTGTCATATGATGATTAGCTGCTGCAATACAACACAATAGCTGGTTCCATTCTGGACCCATTTTAGGTTGGCAAAATAACCAGATTTGCTATTCTCAGACATTGTTTAGTCCTTTATTTCTTTTTGCTCATTTTTAATTGCAAAGAATAATGCACAAAACATTGAGGTAGCAGGATTGTTATTTTCAACCAACATTGCTTTTGCTGGTATAAATTAAAAAGGTACAGATTATATTAGGTGGTGCTAACTGACATCAATTCAATAGGTAACTTGCTGTCTGTGTGCGCTCAAAGATAATTTGTGAGGAAAAAGAAACATCACCAACACTATATGCTTTAGGAAAAATTTTATTTATTTATTTTTTTATGACCATTCTCATTGTTTACTGTTTCTCTGTTAGTAGTTTCCCCACTCTCAGAAAAATAAACCACAATTCCCTTTGAGACTATTCTCAGGAAGTGACATAATGTTTTGGAGGCTAAGCCTACTCAAAGGAGCAAATACTGTAAGGGTGAGCATAAACTTTCGCCCATGTCTTTTTTCTTTCGATGCTTCATGATGTTAATCTGTTTTTCATATTCCTGAAGTTTCACCATAATACACCAGGCTGGGGCGACTGGGGCTCAGGAGGTAGAGTGGGTTGTACAGTATTCAGAAGATCAACAGTTCAATCCCCAGCTCCTCCAGTCTGCACGTCAAAGCATTCAGCAAGATACTGAACCCCAAATTGCCTCCAATGGCTGTTCCATTGGTGTTTGAGTGTGTTAAAAACTGAGCAGGAAGTGGCACCTTGTATGGAAGCCTTGGCCATGTGTGAATGTGACTTGTAGTGTAAAAAAGCGCTTTGAGTGGTCAGATGACTAGAAAGGCGCAATATAAGTTCCATTTACCATATGCTTACACTGCACATGGAAGTGCCATGAAGCGCAACAGTTTTCTATGGAGCGCCTAAATTAATAAATTTGTCAAGTAACTCTCCCCAACTTTGCTGGTCAAGTACACACCGATTTGCAGAGAGCAGACAAACCCGACAACAGCCAAGTTTCATTTTGGCCTGTTATCAAGTCAATCACAGAATTAACGTTAATTAGGGACAGCTGGTATAATCTGCTGCCTGTGACATTTGTCATTTTAACAGGCAAAAGTACCAGTCTGTGCCGGCAAAAAATGAGAATCTGCTGCTGATTGTTTTGTACACAACTCCTCCCCAATGATAATTAGTGTCTGAGCTATTGAATTCATGTATTTTGCCAACCTCAGTGTCAGAACTCATTTTTGCTCACATATACAGTGGAATACTTACACTGTAGAGCCAGCTGTGGAAATGAGAGCAGCATAGTACAGTGGATAGTTACAAAAAGACCAGATTGGGATTGGTTTTATTTTAGCTGATACTGATCTATTTAAATATGCCTGGATTGGCTCCAAAATCCAATCCTTTGGATTGGCTCAGTAAAACTTGATCATGCTTAAATTGCTTCAAATGGGTGTTGTAGGGAAAACAAATGAAATGCATTATGAGTAAACATTTTCTAAGAGCAAGAAGTCTAAAAGCAAAATGGTTTGCAAAGTTAGTGTGCTTTTCCCATTGAAGATGTCAAATGTATTTTTGGAAGCGCTTTATTTTCTGAAGCCATCTCCAAAGCCGTTGCCCACAACAACACCAACAAGCACCAGCAAGGCAAGAGGAACATCATCTTTGTCAGGGCTGGACAGCAGCCTCAGTCACAACCAAAACCAACAGCTGGCCTTCTCACCTCAGCGTCTGACTGGGAGCTGAGAGTAGACTTGGACAAGCAACTCAAGTTCCCAGACCACGTCACAACAACATCCATGAGGCCAGACATCATGCTTTCCTCTTTCTCTGCAAGGCAAGTTCTAATGATAGAACTGACAGTTTCATGGTAGTACCGCATCGAGGAGGTGAACGAGCGGAAGCGGTCTAAGTACCAGGAGCTGGTGGAGCAATGTCAAGGAAGAGGCTGTGAGCCCATAGAAGTGGGGTGCCGAGGCTTTGCTGGCCGCTCACTGTGCAAAGTTTTCACACTGCTTGGCATCACAGGGGCTGCGAAGAGGAAAGCCATAAAGAACACCATGGAGGCTGCAGAGAGAGCCTCCAGATAGCTTTGGATCAGGAGGAGCAATCAGTGGAACTATGCTGCTGGGACACAAGCCAGGGCCTGATCAACCCTGGCTGGGTCACCTGAGTGAGGGCGTCTGATGTTGAAAGACCCGCAACGCCCAATGATCTCAGGTTCATCACTGAGGATGTGTCCCAGAGCATCCTAGGATGTATCTTTCATTCATAAGGTCCTTGTAATAAACGTTAATATGTATTATGTAGTAAGGCACTTATAACTCCTTATAAGATGCTTGTTAACATTATTAAATGTTTAATAAGACTATTTAAGTGTTAATAATAGCATTATAAACATGTTAATTGTTAGATTATAAGACATTTATAAGCACTTATAAGAAACTTGTTAACATTTTATAGACTGCTTAAGAACGTTAATAAAAGCCCTATGAGTTTCTTACAATTGTTTTTAATAACATTACAAGCACATTTATTGAGTTTAACTAACTTACATATTATGTCATTGTTACTAAGATTTTTTGTTGCGTTATTAGGATTAAAACATACTTTATTATGCATTTATTAACAGTTAATTATGCATTTATTAACAGTTAACTATGCTTTTTTTGCAGCTACCGGATCTAAAGGGAGAACAGTGCCTTATTAAATGAGCAATATGTAATTTTCTGCCGCTAGGGGTCTCAAACCAAAAGCAGAGCGAGCTTCAGCAGCAGAGAAATGCTTATGGACGAGGTATATTACTGAAGTTATGGTCACTTTATGTTTCACTTTATGCAAATGGGGTCCGTCGGCTGGTGTAGCAGCCCGAGCCGATCTGGTACCTACACCGGATCGTCAAACTCTGATCTAACTATCAGTAGTAACGGCTGACCAAACGTCCCCTTTTGCCCATACACGTCCACTTTTTATGTCCAGCCTGGGGCATCCGGGGGGTTTTTATAAACAGATTATAATGTCCAGTTTTCCACGTGTGTGTCATTTACATCAGCTCATCACGATAGAAACCTGTCATTAGATGTTGTGGTTAGCCAGCCTCTGCATTTCGGAAAGGCCACACCAATATTTATCGTGGATTTAGCTCTCTTCTCATCTCAAATTCTTCTGGGATTGCTTGGTTGACTCTTACGTTTCTGTTTTACCGGGCTGTTTACCGGGACAGCTTCGGTGTCAGAAGGTGCAGCAACCGCAGCAACATTAACGTTCATTCTTTGACGTCACATCTGGTCTGCTTCTTCTTCTTCTCCTTCATTTAATATCTATGGTATCTGGAGTCACCATTGACATGCGACCTAATGACTCGGTCCATTACTGTTATTAATTTATCTGGGTTTGAAAAAAATTGTTGGAAACATTTCTGATAATCAATGTACACAACTAAACAAAATATATAATATTGGTTTAGTCATTTTTAGACATTTTTATGTGGAAAAACTACATATTATACCTTTAAGCTTAATAAATCTTTTATTATGCACTTATTAACAGTTAACTATGTTTTTTGCAGCTCCCCATTCTGGAATGAGCACCACATGTGGTGGTGGTGTGAATAAACAATTGCATAACAATATAATGTTTCAGCGGTGAAACATACAAACACACTTTAACACAGCTCTTTTGAAAATTTGTTTTTTTTTTTTTAGTTGTCATCATTTATGCATGAATGGCAGCCACAAAGAGAACATTTTATAAAACATTGCCTAAAACAGGCCGTTGAAAATAAAAATATATAAGTACAATCATTACAATCATTTCAACATTGAAGTACATTATATATTGTAAAATACATTCTGAAAATGTGATTTAAAACACTAGTAATGGGCAGTTGTTGTTGGAGGCTGTCACCGATGTCTACCTTGAGTGAGCCAGTGTGTGAGTCAGAAGATTGCACGCAATGCATCCAGGTACACGTAGGCACTGCCAGCATGGCTCTGCGAGCAGGAAAACTCAGTTTTCTCAATCTAAATGGAAAGCACTGAGGAAATGATTGCTTCAGGTGACTACATTTGCCACTGACACTAGCTGGACATCACAGAAAAGGTTGCAATTTCCTGTTAATTTCACCTGCCACTTAATTGCATATGAAGCTAAAGAGGAAGCTAGAGTTGATGGTAAATAACACTTATATTGTCTTATTAAACATCTAATAATGTTAATAAGCATCTTATAAGGAGTTCTAAGCACCTTATTACATATTAACTAACGCTTATTACAAGGACCTTAAAATAAAACGCTTCTGTATTATTTTCAAATCTTTGGCTGTTTATTTTATGCTCATGTTGCTACTACTGGCTATGAACATTATAGGGAAAATTCACGACCTTTATCATGGATGTCCAGCTAGAGTTGATGGTAAATATAATCAATTAAGCAATAAATTCCTCACTGTGTGCTGTAGGCCTATCGACCTTGCACCTGCAAAATCTATTGTCTTTCCTGCATCCATCATTTGACATGGAAGTGACATAGTTGGAGGCAAAGTAGAACCACAGGGTATTTCAGCTTGGACTTCTAGCATCTGGGTAGCCAGGGGGCATGTTCTAGATGCCTCTCAAAAGCAGAACTTCTTAATTCTCTTCACTTGTATTACAGAGTAGCTCGGTTTCCAACAGCAAAAATGGCATCCCAAAGAATGAGTACAGAGGATGTTATGGACAAGGATACATTTTACAGTGTTTTGGCAGACTAGGATATTTAGCAGAGTACACGGCTAGAAGACTGTGGCTGCCGTGCAAACGGATAGGGACGGCAGGAACCCTCCAGAACCTGAGCTGCCGAGTGCACTGACTGGTGGAGCTCAAATTGCTCTCCAATGCCAATAGAAACTCAATCATTCTGTTGTAATAAATTTCAGCATGGGCAGTTGTTGTTGGAGGCTGTCACCGATGTCTACCTTGAGTGAGCCAGTGTGTGAGTCAGACGATTGCACGCAATGCATCCAGGTACACGTAGGCACTGCCAGCATGGCTCTGCGAGCAGGAAAACTCAGTTTTCTCAATCTAAATGGAATGCACTGAGGAAATGATTGCTTCAGGTGGCTACATTTGCCACTGACACTAACTAGACATCACAGAAAAGGTGGCAATTTCTTGTTAATTTCACCTGCCAGTAAATTGCACATGAAGCTAAAGAGGAAGTGCTGTATTCAGTAGACTTTGCTGTGTGACCTGTACGGCCTTTGGTGTATTGTTGGAGGTTGAGTGTAAATTTGATCCAGCTGTTTGTTTTTTGGCTTTTTTAGACATGAAAGGGGAAAAGCGAGGGGATGCATGCAACAAAGGGCCACAGGCTGGAACCAAACTCACGACTGGTATGCCGAGAGCAGTACCTTTACAAATGGGAGGCCTGCTCAAATCACTGAGCGACTGCATGCCCTGACCCCAACGTTATTTAAGTAGAGAAGAAACACCAAGTACACAGCAGTTGTAGAACTTAAACACGGGAGAGAGAGCTGTACTTGGGATTATTACACTTTGTTAATTTGTCATTATGTGATTTTAATGTAATGTTATCTATTATTAAGTCATAGCTTGACTGCTTGGCACACTATAATCAAAAGATTTGCCTTTGTCATGTTATCATGCTGAATCTGTTTTTATTTGAGGTTTTCCACCTTGGCAATAATTGCTTCTTGAAAATACCAGCCTCTTTGAATATTAATTCAAAGAGGAAGAGCAAACGGGAAGTTAGATACGAATAGAAACAAAAAGTGAGAAAATGAGAGAGAAGGAAAAAAACGACAGGTATAGAGAAAGAAAGTGTGGGCTGAAGAGAGGCAGGGGAAAGTGGCATGTGGAGGGTCTGGGTTTGATGGAGATGGAAAAAGAAAAAAAGGAGGCCGTTTGAGTGAGAGTGATTGCAGTGTGAGAGGAGGAGGGGTTTACCCACCCAACAGAATAGATGTAGGGAAAGCAAACTACTCTGCAGCTGCAATAAGCCTTTCTTCATCACACAGCAGTGCTTTTCTGCAACTGTTTCTAGCCTATAGTAGTGTTCTGAGTAATAATGGAGCTGAGTGAGTCATCTCAAGCTCAACCTTTTACCTGCACTCACATGCACACCCTTCCATACAGTGTAGAAATCAGGTGGTAGATTTCAGAAACTTCTTTTGTAGCTAATTTTGAGTCCCATGCTGTTTTCCAGCAACACTTTTCTTCACTTTCATTCAGTTAACACACATTTAACACCTGTATGATACCCAGTACACCTGCAGCTTTCCACTGTTTTTTTTTTTTAACTGAGAAGGGAACTGGGCTACTAATCACTGGAACAGTCAGGGAAAAACTGCTTTGTTCAGATCTGCCTCGTTAAAATGCACACACATTTTCCTAGTACAAATCACTTCAAAATCACGTGTACTGACAATCAGGGACAACAAACAGGCCTCATTATAGGTTCATTTGTCAAAAATGGAACAGAAGAAAGGCAACAAACTGTGGGCTTGGAGAATCAATAGCATTATGTTGTTTCAAGAGGGAAAATTAAATAGTCGTCAACAACACGGTAATCCTAAGATAACGGTCAAATGAAATGTAAAAAGTGGACAATCATCCTCCTTTGTCTTACTCACCTTGCTCAGTATGCACATGCATCATTTCCTGCATATCCCAGGAGTATTTCTTTGGGGGGGGAAAATCAATTGACATAAAATATATTTATCCTCTACAGCTCTAAACTGTAATACTAGAGGGGCATGTGAAACTATGGTACCAGAGGATTAAAATGACCAGATTTTGAGGAAAATTATTGAGCATGACTCACAACTATGAGAACAAACATAAATTTGTAATTGACAAAACATGCAATTAAACAACTTCTCACACATCTACAGATCTACCCATGTTGTTTTTTTGTTTTTGTTTTTAAAGCAAGCTGATAGTTATGATGCATGGAAGGGCATTACATTAATTAAATTACAAGACAGTGTGACTGGAAGCCTGTTCATAGGCTACTCTGCATTAAAAAATTTTTGGCGAAGGCCAAGACTTACTTGGTGTAAGTCCTTTGGAAATGGTCAAATTATTGTACATTATGACACTTTTAGCATTTTGGATTGTACATCATATAGACGGCGACATTATGGTACATGTACAGTATGATAATTGTTGAACGTCTGGCAACACTGATTCTGTATCATCTCATAAAGGCCAAAACACTAATTTATATAAATTTAGTTATGATACCTGCGAATACCTGACAGGTAACTGGCAAAAAAAAAGCTGTGTAATGGGTTAAAATATTTATTTTATATATATATATATATATATATATATATATATATAAACTACATGCAGGCAAACAAAAATATATTTTTTTATTTTTTAGAAAAAAAAAACAAATGAAAAAGATGTGCATTATATATGTAATATTTTGACATCTAAATCACTATTATCAAGCTGCAATTCCTTTTTATTTTGAAAGTCAATGACACAAACTAAACGTTTGACCCCCTTGCCACATTCATCACAAACATGGAGGACTCAAGTAATGACACTTCGCAGCCTGAGATTGAGGTGGCAGTCTACATCAAGTTCAAGACACCCAAGGAGGATCCTTTTGAGGTTTTATGGTGGTGGAAGAAGCAGCTTAAATGTTTCCTAACGTGGCAGTGATTGCGCAGAATGTTTTTGCCATCCTGGCATTGAGCACAGCCAGTGAAAGAGACACTTCCTCCTCTGGATTTGTTTTTTTAACCTAGCTTAATGTGAGTGACTGTAGCCTGTGTGTGTTTAATCGTGGATGCAACTTTAAGTGAGACATAATGGCTGGTGACAAGTTGATTCTGGTACTGAGCTTTGCAGTTATGGGCGGGTGTGAATTTTAAAAAATGGACTTGTGCAGGACTCTGTTGCAGGCTGTAATATAAAACATAGAGCTAAAATACACTAAAATCCTTCTTAAGCTAATGAAAAATGGTTAGTTAGGTGATAACTATGTGGTTTATTTGCTGGTACAAGTAACTCCTTTAACATGACACAGTCATTTTTTCACTGTTAATGACCTGCTTCCACTTACGTATGTGTACAGAGACGAGGCAACCGGAAGTGCAATCACTCCTATGGAAATCTCTGTGGTATCCGATGTGCCTCAGAGACTCCTTCCCTTTGTAATATTTTGGTCAGGAATTTGCCATGAGTAAGTTAAAAAAAAATTGGACTTTTGTGGCAGATTTTAGGAAGACTGTATGACAGTGTGTTAGCTTAGCTGACAGGCTGCTAACTTGCTAACGGGTTATTTTCTTCAGTTGAGTTGCCTGTGTTGATTGTCGTCATTATGACTCATTCAGCTGTTCTCATGTCTTTGTTATGAAATATTTCACAAAACATGCCACATACTACCTGGCAGGTCCTGTTATTGTCCCAGTCATGTTCCAAGTGTATATTCCAAACTACTGGATAGTGAAATGCAGTCAAAATTAGCCCCCCCATGACAAAAGGTCGCTTCTATCAGGTTTCTATCAACTGTAAAGAAATGCACTTCCTCGCGTTGGACACTAGAGGCATCATCTGTACATTTACAGATCTAGTGACACCAGTCACATACGCAAGTGGAAATGAGGTGTAAGGCCTCTGCACACTGAGTTGGGTTTTTTTGTCCGAAATTGTTGCATGTCCAAAAATAAATGTCTTCATCTCAATCATGTTTGCACACTGAGTCTGAAACTTTCGTCCGTCAGTAAAATTTTCGGAAGATGTTCAATTTTCTGCTTTTTTCGCATCAATAAGCTTTCAGAGAGCTGTTTGACCAAGAATCAGTGACGGTGGGACACCGCCGTGACAAGACGGAGGAACGGGTCACACACAATCATTTCGTAACTCAGATAGCTACTTTGAACAGGTCAGATAGTAATATTGAGCTGGATGATGATGCACAGGAGGATGATATGGACTGCACACAGAACGTGGAGGACAGAGAGCGAGGACAGCTCCATTCATTCATGCAGCTCTGGTGCCAAATGAAAGACAGGGAGGGAGTGAAGACAGTCAGATATATAACTCCAGTAAAGAGAGGCAAAGGAGCAATGTTTTGTTGTTTTTTTTCATTTTGTCAACTATTGCGAATTTTCACAAAGAATAGAAACAATAAAACGCATCAGAATCAATGTGCAAGGTTTCTGCGCAGATGACAGATTTAAAAAAACCCATGGAGCTTAGAGGAGGTGCCGCTTTAAAATCCTGTTAGCTCTCCAACATTACCAACTATAGCTTTAATATAAAACTTTTAATCATCACGGAAAGTCACCAAATTTTGGTCAGTTGGGTTTTAACATCAAAGATAACCAAAAACTGTGCTGAATCACGATAGTGCTGTCTTAAGTGTGGACATTTCTGACATCACAGTGGTATAGCACAAGTATAAATAATAAAATGTCAAGTCGCTACAGTTAAAAAAGGCCTTTTAGGATGCCATGCCTATGATATCTCTTCTAAATGCAGTCTTCTTATGACTAACATTTTTCGTTTTTAAAAGTTTTGAATTGAAAATAAAAAAGGTTTTATTTACATTTGCTTGTGGCTCAAGGCTCAGTGTTTGAGTTTCTTTGTGTGGGTGTTCCTCCAATATTGTGATATCTTTACTTGTCCCACCTTGTCCACCGACAGATGCAGTATAGATGAATCTGGGGAGGTACTAAGAGTAAACAAGTCAGAGGCAACTGCTTAAGAACACATTTGAATGCAAGCTGTCCTGAGAAGTGTTTAATTTTCTACATTCTTTGTATTGTTATTTCTGGACAATGTATCCTCATACAGCAGTATGTAAGATATCATGCATACTGCTGTATCCTCATACAGCAGTATGCATGATATCTTACAAATTAGAGCCCCACAAACAATGTTATGTACTTAACATGAAGTTACGGACATTAAATTTGGCAAGCAAAGTCACTGTGGTTAGGTTTAGCAAAAAAAAAAACATATAGTGATAACGTAACTTTAAATGATAGTTCTGAAGACTGGTCTGCTGGGGGAAATCCTGTCTTTTGACTCATGTGCCACCCCAACCTGCTTCTTAACGGGACCACTTCCTTATTTACTTCCATCTGCACATGGATCACCTGATGGCAGCCTTCCCAAATCATACATTACTCACTGGCTCTTGATTACGTTGGGTATGTACAAATTTTGGTGCATTGCTTTACATAGGAAGACAAACAGTGCATTAAAACAGTGTGTTCAGGAAGAACCTGTGCAGTTCTCTTCACTTATGGCAAATTACAAAAAAAAAAAAGATGGTGAAACAAGTAACGTCAGCTAAGTTAATACTCCTTAGCTAAGATAGCTAATGCTAGTGGGCTAACATTGCTGTCTAGAGGCTGTAGTGTTCTGGCTGAAAAAATGAACTCAATCAACTAACTGAGGTGTTATTGTGAAACAAAACTAGGGCAATGAGGACAAACATTATATGGTCGACATTACAAACAGAGCATGTACGATGTTGTCCTGTGTTTTGGTTTAACAGTGAGTGTCATCGATTCAGCAGCCTGACTGCCTGCAGAAAAAGAAAAAAGAAAACTTGCAAGGATCTGATTGGCTCCAGCTTCCCCCATGAAGTCAGAAAATTAATGGACTGGCATTTTCATGACCAAACAAGCTTACAATTAACAAGCATGTTGCCAGTGTTCAGCTAATTTTTTATTGTGTTTTTAAATAAATAGTTTAATTAAACCACCAACTAATTAAACGCTAAATTTTCTTACTAACGATCTGTTTTTGCAGGCCAATCTCAGTGCACTCTGTGAAAACAATGGCTACATTTGCTGTAAAATATGTTCCTGACACACCATGCTGACAGCAGCGATCATTTTGTGAAGAATGCAAAGAAATTCCCGCAGGTCTTTCATCTTAATCGGTCAGATCCCCCAATCACTCAATCCCTCTGTCCCGTGTTGTCGGACTCCTTGATTCCGTAAGCGACAGCTGCTACACTACACACACTTTATCTCTCACTATGTATTCTCCTCATCTCCAGAGAGCATCGTTCTGTCACTTCCTTCCTGCAGCCAGCCTTTTCATCTTCTCCTCTCACATCTTTTCCACACTCACTCTGCTCTCTCCTTCTGTCTCATTTTTTTCATTGTATCTCTCTCTTTCATCTTTGACCCTTTCTCTTCATTGGGTCATTGATCTTTATGGCTCGCACCTTGCTCTCTGCTGAGCTCTCTTCTTCAAAATTCCTCCATTTCTCCTCTTTCCCTTGCTTGACCTTTCTTATCTGGTTTTTGCCTCTGCCTCGGGTTCGTTAAAGAATATCAAAAAGTCGTTGTCTCTGTCGTTTCTCTTTCTATCTCTGTCTGGCCTCTGTGTCGTTGCCTTTCTCTCTGTCTATGTCTCCCTCTGCCCTACAGATCATCCAGTTGGGCCGTCTGCCAGGTTATACTAAACCTTTGCCAGCCAGGTGGCACTCATAGATAAAGAACCCGTGTGTGCATGTGTGTATGTGTGTGAGTATGTGCCTGCACTTGTAGGTCTACTTAATTGTGTTTATGTGTGTGTCTCCCTCCATGTGTATGTGCTTGTGTTTGCATTTGTGAATGTGAGCAGCTTGTGTGTGTGAGAGAGAGAGAGAAAGAGAAAACACAGTGAGAGAGAGCTTTGATTCCACTGCATTTCTCTCCTGGAGGCATTTGCTACCTTCTTCCAATCTCTCTGTTTATCGAGCTAAGATGCTCTGCGAGAGGCTGCTGAGGCAACTAGATAACCCCCCTGCAACACGCACACGTACACACTTTCCCCCATCCTCCCAGCATCCCTCTTCCCAGCATCCCTCTCAACAGCCAAACCTGATAATAAACAGAAAAGCACACAAACACGCACAAAAACAACAACAACAACAACAACAACACAAACACCCATGCCTCTTCACCTACACACCCTCCCTCAGACGCCCGTTGAGTGCAGTGCTATCCTGAGGCGGTGTGGCGGGCACACATAGAGGCTTAAGATGTGAAAGGGAATGGAAAAAAGGGAGGAGACATAATAACAGACTCTATCACTAGACATCCACCCTCCCTTTGCTTGTCATTCAAACGCCGTCTACCAGAGGACCTAACGTTTTCACTCAGAGAGACTCTCACACTTTCAGCTGCCAAATTGGGTTTGCGCCTCGGTTTACGAAGTGAAACAGCTGCCAAATTCTGCCGAGTTGGCTCCGAATCAAAAAGACAAAAAAGCATGATGATTCGAAAGATGCAGTTTTGACTAATTTAAAGCGAAATGTCTGCAGATCCGTTGGAGAAGAATTGCTATGTGTCTACATGTCTGAAGGCATGTCAGAATATTGATTGGGACTGAAATAACGATTGCAGCGTTGGTCGCCTGAATAAGACTTTTCCAGGGAAAATCGGACATGAAATGGGTCCAAACAATTTCCTGATTAACTAGCAGGGTCTGTGAGCATGAGCTGTCAGTATATGACAGGAAAAAATCATGAAAGTCGAGAAAATTAAATTCAAAACTATTTGGACAGGTTGTCCAACAGGCTTTAGTCTGGCAATTATCTCTAAATCTGTTGATGTGTTTTAGAATTTCATCAACATGCCAATCAGAGTAAAAAAAGCAAAACAGCATGTAGCATGGTTAGTGATATTGTACAGAAAAAAATCCTTAAGACAACAGCAATGTAATATTATTGCATTCAGGTCAGATTTCGCTTGATGCAAATCTGATTTCCTTAATTAGCCTCTGGCTGGGACTGTATCTCTCTCGTGTTAAACCAAACAAACTGACCAAAGCAAAGTAGAGGCACTAGAAATTTACTAAAACAAATTTAGGAGCTGAGCACTGGTTTGGCCTAAAGTAATGAGGGCTGCTGAAGTGTATCCATTCTCTGTATGTGTGTGCTAGTAGCACTTGCACACTTGCTTAAGCACATGTAGGCATAACCATTTGTGTGGGCACTAATAATGTGGTTCCAATCCTAATGTGACTTAAATTTCCCAATAAGATGAAAGACAAAATTCATGTAATGTAGATATTCTTATCATACACTCTATGGCCCAAGGTCTTAGGGACAGTGCATCTTAAGATACTCAAAGAGTATTTGAATGAAAAATTCAATGATTAAAAAAGAATTAGAGCAGCACCGAAAACAAAATAAGTTAAGATGAGTTTTAATTTTATCTGTAATGGGACAAGGAGGCATAATGGTCCACACCGATCATTCCTGGTCGTCCTTCACAAATGTGTGATGTCATCAGGTTATTCTTGTCCTATTTTTATTATTCTTACTATTACTAGCAGATGGCAGGAGCTATATTTGAAGTACCGTACGCAAACCTACAAGTCACTGAATCCTCCACAACAAGTTCCTGCAAATGTTTTACAATAAAAGCCTATTTAGAAAATGAAGGGATTCTCTCAACCGAAGTTATAGGGGGCTTCTAGTTTGAAGCAGAAATAGGAAGTGTTGAGTTTGAAATGATGGCGTGATGCATTAATCATTCATTAATTTATCAAGGCAAACGGAAGTGGAAAAAAAGTAAAAATATAAAAGTATCCGTTTATAATGTAGTTCTTTTCAAATGAAGCTGGGAGCCTCTGCAGTTGTGGTTAGTAAAAGCCCCGACACTATTTTTCAATTTTCTTGCTTTATGTCCGTCTCCGTTATGAGGACGTAACATTGTTTGCTAGCTTGATGCTAATGACAGTAACGTTAACTCACCGGGTTGATAAAGTGCCTCTGTTGTTTCACACCATCATTTCCCCCTTTTACTCTGTGTGCTAACATCCCTAGAGGAAATATCAAAAACCCTGGGGTGTTGTTGTCATACAGTGTCTACGGCAGCAGATCATTCTGTGTTTCTAGTGGTCAAAGTGATGGCTGTGACGGGAGAAGTGGTGAACGACAAAAAGAAAATCAGACATGTTAGACCCTGTGTTGGAATGTTGTGAGGCATCCCAGACATGACGTCAGTTGGTGCCTACTATGACAGACTACATGAGATGAAACGATGGATTATTGTGTGCGACACTCTTTGTCGTTCACGATCCGAGCCGACACCATATGTCGCTGCGTAGGGCTAGAATCTGGCTGATATCATGTAGTGTGTACCAGGCGTTATAGGGAATATAAACTCTCTATCAAACTGGCACTGGTGAGGAGCTGACGACTCTACAGGGAGCGTAGTCTCATGTGCTTCATGGAGACGTGGCTGAATGACAATGTGCCTGACTCCTGTGTGAACCTACCTGGTTTCTCTACTGTGTGAGCAGACAAGGACGCAGAGGCGAGGTGGGGGATTGATCCTGCTTGTGAACAATAAATGGTGTCATCCTGGACATGTCAAGGTGAAGGACAAGATCTGCTGTCAGGATATTGAACTGTGGGCAGTCGGTCTTAGACCGTATTACAACAGCAGTGGCGTGTGATGTCATCCATGAAACTGTTGCTAGAATTCAGACCCAGCATCCTCATGCATTCATTGCAATAACGGGGGATTTTAACAACAGTACTCTCTCCTCCAATCTGACTGGGTTTGTGCAGTATGTGGACTGTCCCATGAGGGAGACACTGGATTTGTTTTATGGAAATGCCAAGGACACCTACAGTGCCTCTGCCCCACCACCTCTTGGCAGATCATATCATAATCTGGTCTCTCTCCAGCCTACATACAAACCCTGTGTATTAAAGTTGCCTGTTACCACCCGCTCAGTCAGGAAATGGTCCCCGATGACCAGTGAGTCTCTCAGGGACTGTTTTGAATGTACAGACTGGACTGTACTACTGGGGCCACAGGACAACAACATGGACATTGACAGTAGGGTGGATATTCTAACAGATTATATATACTTCTGTAGGGACACTGTGATGCCAGTAAAAACCGTACACTGCATCCCCAATAATAAACCGGTAATATCAGGCAGCTCCTCAACCAGATAAAGCTGGCGTTCAAGCTAGGGGACAAGGAGAGGCTCAGGGAAGTTCAGCAAGAGCTGAAGGGGAGACTGAGACAAGCAAAGGTGGACTACAAATGAAAAGGTGGAGAGTAAGCTGTGGCAGAACAACATCAGAGAGGTGTGGAATGGAATGAGGAACATCCCAGACTATTCAAAGAAGAATGTCCAGGTTATGGATGGTGATGTGGACAAAGCTAACAATTTCAACCTGTTCTTCAACAGGTTTGATTGAGGGGGCAATGTTCACCCTACCCCTGCATCCATCACCCCTTCCCAGTGTCACCTGCTGCTGCTCATGCTCCACTGTCAACTGAAAGTAGCCCCTCCGCCCACTTCAGCAGCTACAGCTACAACATCTACCACCCACGGCCAACTACCATTGTCCTTTACAGCAGACGAGGTGAGGGTGGAGCTCAGGAGACTGCGTACAGGAAAAGCTGCGGGCCTAGACTGAGTGTGTCCAAGGCTCCTGAAAGACTGTGCATGTCTTGGTGCAGCTTGTGGTGGAGTGCCTGGTCCTCCTGAGGTCAGTGGTCCCTGATGCGGTGGACCCCCTCCAGTTTGCCTATCAAGAGCACATGGGAGTGAAGGATGCAGTTCTTTACATGCTGCATCGGGCCTACACCTACTTGTAGGAGCGGTGATGTTGTGTGAGGATCCTTTTCCTTGACGTTTAAAGTGCGTTTAATACTATCCAGCCCCCCACACTGAGAGACCGGTTGAAGGGGATGGGTGTAGATCGCCTCCTGACCGCCTGGATAACAGACTACCTGACAGAACGGCCTCAGTATGTCAGGCTTGGAAGCTGTGTCTCTGTCAGGAGCACTTGTTCTCCACAAGGAACTATTTTAGCACCATTCCTGTTCACACTCTACAAAATGCACTTTAAGTACAACTCAGAGTCCTGCCACATACAAAAATACCCTGACGATACAGCTATTGTGGTTTGTATCAGGAGCAGGCGTACAGGAACCTTGTGGTTGCCTTCAGGGACTGGTGCAGTAAGTGCTGTCTCCACCTGAACCCAGCCAAAACCAAGGAGATGGTGATGGATTTCAGAATAAAGAGGTCACATCATCAACGAGTCTCCATACAAGGGGAGGACATTGAGGTGGTTCACACCTACAAATATCTGGGGGTCCTCTTGGATGATAAGCTGGACTGGCAGTCTTACACTGACCCCCTTTTAAGGAAGGGGCAGTTCACACAGTGGTGGCCAGTGTTTCTACGCTGCTGTGTGTCGGGGAAGCAGCTTGACAGACAAAAACACCAAGCGATTGGACAAGCTGGCTAAAACAGCTGGCTCAGTGCCTGGCAGGAGGCTGGACCCACTAAGAAGTGTGGTGGAGAGGGGCACATTGAACAAACTGAAAGCTATATTGGACAATATCAGACACCCTCTCCACAGCCTCCTGGAGTGACAGAGGAGCAGCTGCAGCAGCTGGCTCATCTCACTGCATTGCAGAACAGAGTGTTTCAGAAGATCCTTTGTCCCCACCGCAATAAGACTATTTTACACCTCTTGAATCCTGAGTCACACACACACTTACAAACATCACATTAGCCACAACTGGCTGGATTGTGGAATGGACAATTTTATCTTAATTTAATGTCTATTTTATTATGAGCTGCTGGACAGCCCAGGTGTGCTGCATTAGTGCTGTATTAGTTATTTGGGTCTGGCTGTGTTTTCTCTTGAATCCATTTTAAGTTAGCATCATTTGTGTAGTGGTGGACTACATTGTGACCATTTGTTTTGTGGTTGTTGTAGTCCACTTTTAGGTGTGGTCACTTGTGTGCTACTGCTTTTGGGTATTTGTTGTAGCAAATTTGTTGTGACCTTTTTTTTTTTTTTTTTTTTTTTTTTTTTGAGGTTTGGGATGTAGTCACCCCCACAGATCACTGGATCTTAAAGTGGTGGGTCGGGTTTCCCCAATTCATTATGTCCATTTGTGTTGCTGGTTCTCTGCATCCATCACAGTAACTTGTGTGTGGTTGAAGACCATATGGTGTCCATTTTGTGTTATGATAGTGGCAATTCACTTTTGTTGGATCTTTGTGTTGCTGTTGGTACGGCAGCAACTTTGTAGCTGGTCTGCAGCCTGTTTAGATGCGCATCTAGAAGTATTGCATCGGAAAATTATGATGGAAATGCCAAAATTCGAATTAAAATCCCGTGATTCATACAAACTAAAATATGCTCCCTTTAGCTGGAATTTGGTTGACTCGAAAAAATGTTGATTCGCAAAACGGGGGATGGAAACAGTTATGTTCGAATTAAGTCTGACGTAGCGCACCTCTCTCCATGGTCATATCCACACTCCGGGTTGGGAAGGCGGTAATGCATTTACAAGCTGGTTGCCAACTGCCAGAAAATGTAGAAGAAGAAGAATGCGAGACTTGTTTTGTTTCCGGTTCTGCGGAAAACTCGTGCGAGTTGGTAGAGTCCATACATTTAATGGAAGCACACAGGATTCGTATTTCTTTCAGGGATTAAAGCAAAAAAAATATTTTTGGCTGAAATTTTTTTTCAGGCCATATTCCCCCACAATAGGCTGCACCACACTTTAATAATGACCCCTTTTCTGCCGTGCAATAGTTTCCCAAAGCTTTCAAGTAAAAAGGTTAAATGCTGTATTAGCCCTTCAGTTTCTCTAATACAGCATTTAAGTTGTAAGAACACTTAAAGCTACACTATTTAAATATTCAAGACCAATAGCATAGGATCAAGGCGATTTTGAGCGGTTTATATATTGTTGTTGTTTGCTTTTAATTCAAATGTTTTGATCTATTCAGTTAAACTGAAACGGACCGCTGCTGCCACGTCATGATGCGAGGGGACATTTCTTCACTCATCTGTGCGCCGTCGCAGCGAGAGGCACCAAAACCCCGCTTCTCCTCCAGCCAGCTGAGGAGGGGGTGCTTTTTTTATTTTATTTTTTATTTTCTGGTTACATTGTCCCCTCATACCAGTGGACCCGTTCGTACTTTTTTTTTTAAACACCGGAGCGGACTGGCTGAGAGGACCTCCAGCGGGCTGCTGCCCATGATGCTGGAGCTCATGCCTGCGACGGCGGTGGCGATGTTGCTGCCTGGGGAGGTCTGAGAAGTTACTACAGATCCTTCTCTGGGGGCAGTGGTGAAGCCGCCCTCCTCTGTTTCTGATTGGCTAATAACAAGGCTCTGGCTGGCTTTGTTGGTTTACAACAGCGTCATTAATTGAAAAACTGAATCACAACAAATGCACGTGCAACTTTTTTTTCCCTCCCTCTTTTTCCAACTGATGGAAATCCGTCTAGAGACGGAGAACTTTAATCCCTGATTTCTTTTAATGCGTGTTTCCCAATGATTCGAATCACTTTTTGATGGAAACATAGCTACTGTTTTTGGTGTTGGTAAGTGCAGTAACTTTGCTGCTTATTCCTGAACTCAGTGGCAGCAGCTTAGTTGGCCCTTTTATGATTCGATCTTGTTTGATCCAAATTTGACGCAAGATGACATCTTATCAGTGCTATAAATCTGGGTGTTTAGTTGTTTATTTTAACATGCAGCCTTGGTAAGTACTGTAGCACTCATTTCCTCTTACATTTCAATGAATAAATAGCATTTGTCAGTGAACTATGGGGTGTTGTAACGGTAATATGTTAATCTTTAACTGCCTCATTACTTGTGATTGACAGTGGGACAAACTATTTATTCATTGTTTTAATGGTGGGGGTGTTACGGATGTATGTTCTGTGCTGCTGTCCCTTTTTCCTTCCCTTGTAGATCTGCCCAGGTGTGCTGCATTTGTTAAAGAGGTGCAGTGCACCTGGCATAGAGGAGGTGCTTAAGAGCTCCTGTGCCAGCAGCAGAGGAGCTCTGGTGTGTGGACTGCTGGTCCTGCTGCCTCTCAGCCTGGGATTTGTGTTGTCTTGTTCGCTTGTTAGTCATGTTGTGTTACCTTGTATTTGGGAAGAAAACCTGTTTTTCTCTCAAGCCATGGAAAATGGCAAATATATTAATTCATTGATTAATTAGGGACCACTTTAACGACGACAAAACTGTATCAGAACATTAGTTTATGAACTCTCACACAACTCATACAGTTTAATCTGTATGTAAAAAATAAAGTCTTATTTATCCAGTCTTATGCTCAGTACTTCCGAAACCCATGCATTTTCACTAAAACCTTAGTATTGGAGTCTGAAAAAAAAACTGTTTACTTCATGACTTGCACAACTACAAATATTTATTTTGTGGATGAAGTATTCCTTTAATGCTACAGTATACAATATTTGAAATAATGGTTTGTTTTCAACTTTATAGCAACTGTTTGCATTTCCTGTTTCAACATGATGCCCCGTGGACAAAGCCAGGTCAACAGTAAAGGCAGTGAATGGAGGTTAACTCTGTTGCCTCACAGAAACAAGGCCCTAAGTCAAGTTAGTAAGTGACTACGGTTCCCTGGGGCCTTTCTGTGTGGAGCGTAGATGTTCTCCTATTGCCTGCCTGGATTTCTTCAGGGTTCTCTGGGGCCTGTATCACAAAGCGAGGTCAACCATTCCTGGGTTACCCAGACCTATCCTGGGTTAGGTCTAACTGTAACAATGGCATTCAGGATAATCGGTATCATGATGCTGAATATCAACTCGGCAACTCAGCCCAGGGTTACTTTATCAAGAGCCGTGAACGCGCACGCAGCGGACCAATCACAATCATGAGAGAAGAGCAGCATCACTGAGCATCACTGAGCGTCCTCACAGAGCGCCGTATGTGAGGAGAAAAGCAACACTACAGAAAAGACCAACACCGTGGCAGCTGCAGGAGGAGGAAACATGTGTGGCAACACAAAACGGGATGAATAATGTTTAGTTTTAGTTTAGATTAGTTTATTTGCACATAATGTTTAAAATAGACAGTATAAAATTTACAAGATTAAAAAAAGAAAAGTGCCGGAGAGGTTAGAAGCCACTAAAAGCTTATCAAAGAAATTCCCCTGTCAAAACATCAATGAAATCACATAATAGAGAAGAAAAAAAAACGGGTCAGGAAAGAAGAAATAGAGGAGGAGAGAGGGAAAAATCAAGACATACAAGGTAGCAAATAAAATGATGTGTAGGTTAAATTACTCATCACTGGTTCAAGTAGCTACAGTAACCTGTACCTGTACATCTGACACTGATCACACCCTTGAATCCCAGGAAATCAATGCTGCACAGATGAATTGCGTGTATTACAATTATCGTTTAACATCATTGTGTCTGATACACTGGTCTTCTTTGTCATAATGTTATATATGTTACAATAAAGCTTAAAGCTGACACCACAATTAAATCATATCAACACCAAATTGATAGTCTGAATAAAATCATCCTGATATTGAGCTGTGTTAGAAATTAACAGCTGCGCAAAAATATACCTAGTTTCCCTCTTTACAAAACGAAAAGGAAAATCCCCTAATCACCATGAAGTGTAGACATGATAGGCTACTTTCCACATTTCCAGCAGCAAAGCTGTCAGTTAGGCCCATTATCTTTAACAGGGATCATTTCCTCCAACAAAACAAACCGTTGGCACTAATTAATGGTGCTATAAGTGTCCGCAAATTATCAGTTTCTTCCTTATGAAGGGGTGGAATGAGATTTCGACTTCTTTCCACTCCTTTTTGAACAATCTTTTCATTGTCTGTTGTTGTTGCTTTCTTTTCTTTTTTAATGTTCAAAATAAACTTTCAAATCAAAATCAATCAAATGAATTAAACTTCCCGTCATGACTGGGCTGTATTTCTGTCAGCGGAGTAATTTTTTCCGAACAGCTGATTGGCCAGTGGGTGGTGCTTTTTATAGGATCAGATTCAACCCTGAACTTACCCTGCTCCGGAGCAGGATAGCCATTCAGAGTAAGTTACCATGGTGATCTACACCGACAAGAACTGAATCGGCTTCGTGAGACCGAAAACCCAGGGTTAACCCTGAAGTTACCTCGCTGAGACATTAATCCTGCTTTGTGATACAGGCCCCTGGTTTCTTCCCTCAGTCCATGGACACTTAAGTAAAATAAACAAGAGACTCACCCAGTGATGCCTGACAACCTGTCAAGAGCGTCTCTACCTCTAGTCCTCCAAAACTCTGACAAAAATAAGCAGTACAGAAAATGAATGACTGGATGTTAAAGGGTTACATATGAAAAGTGATGATCTACATTGGAAATACTGATCTGAGGCTCAAGTTTCCTTGGTTACCTTTGATGAGTAAAACCTGAATCATCATTTCTATCAGCAATAGCAGACAATAAGAACACCTCCTTTATTTACCTAGCTTTAGACCTATTATTATCCGTCAATCAAAGCCTATTGTCTAAACACAGATTGTGATCTTAAGAACTCATTTAAATGACTCCACTGCATGTTATGGGGGGAAACACACTGCTGCACACACTCAGACTCAGGTTCAAATGTGTGTGCACATGCAGACAAAGTCTCCAAGCGGTGCAGAGCAAGTCAAACTCTGTGTTGATGTTCTCCCTATTTATCCCACAAGCAAGTTGAGTTCAGTTTTAACAATAGCACATCTTCGTCTTGCCATTGCTTCAAATTTGACAGTGTTTTTTTAGCCACAAACAGCCAAAGGAGGAGCTCCCTGACTGCCTTCAGGACTGAACACAGACTCTGTGTGTGTATGGAGTGTGTCTGTGAACTTATTTGCTATCCTTGTGTGTGACAGCTCAGACTGACTTCCAGACTCACCATGAACTGAAGGGGTTTCTCTTCCTATGTATGTATATAGCTAAGAAAAATACAATTTAAAATATAGAAATGATACATTTACACTTTGTGCCACCTGTGCAGCATATGTGTTTGCCTTATGTGTAATCATGCCACCTTCATTTTGTTTTGTGTGTTTTGTGTGGATCTACTGGGAGAGAGTTTTCTATCATTATAAGTGCAAAGAGAGTGAGGGGCAATAGAAACACTGTGTGGAGAGCAAAAACTGAGTTTAATCTGAACCACCTTGACCGAGGAACAAAACACTGCACCATAGTTATTAAAGTGATCCAGAATCAAATTATGTATCTTTATATAACCTAAGCTTCATGACTGAATGTTTTTCATCAAAATGCACCTTAGGACTCAAGCATAACCTAACTCTTTATGTAGATGCATTGGAAATTTTGACTTTTGTTGAACAATTCATTTTGCATTGATTAATAAACCAGGACACTTTTATATCAAAGAGTCATTTATAGGTGCTCCAACAGCTAGCCATTTAACACTCTCTTTGAAAAAATATACCACACTGTGTCACTGTAAGTTAATGATATGATGTGTGAATCTGTAGGAAAATGTCTTATTTAAGGGGTGCAAAAATGTTAAGTGGCAAGGTAGAGGGGCTTTTTCACAAAAGCCATTTTGGCATGTCATTGAGGGAAAAGCACACGTTTGAACAATACAAACTGCCTGCAACTGCTGGACTCCACTTAGCTGCTTCAGTTTCAGGGCCCCGGTATTGTGCATGCTGGCTCACTGTCATGGCTCACTGGGACAATTGAATAAAATGGATTGTAAATGTTATCAGTATTACCTGTGTTTTTTCCTACTGTGACAAGTAACATTTTAGCTGTAAAGTTTGCTATGAACAACAACAAAAAAAAAACTAAACTAATTATGATACACTTGCCTTGAGAAGATACACAAAGATAGTCAGTGGTCAAAAGATTCTTGTCGCTTAAAAGTGCATTAGTGTCTTTGAACACTGAGCGTTTGTGCAGATGTCGATATTTACAGTACTGATAGGTATATAGTCGAGAGGCATTCATCAGTAATTCTTACTCAAGACCCATTTACCTATGATTCTGTTTAATTTTTCTTTTATACTTCAATTCTATCTAATATAAAGGATAAAATAATTCAGTTCTTTTGAAAACTGAAATGTAGAAAGCATCCCAATAGTCAGCTGTCTGTGGCTTTTAACCACAACTTCAAGAATTTGTTCAGTAAAGTGCCATTCAACTGGACATTTTTTTTTCTGTATTAAGAAAAAACATCTTGTGCAAGCTCTTATAAATGCTGATGTGTATGTGTGTGCACTGCAGTTAATGTGAGCCGACAGGCTAAAAACAAACTATATGAATAAAACATGGAAGATAGTCTTTTCATCTTCGCTCTGCTTTTCTAATGCTCATTACTTTGGCTGCAGACTCTTTCTGTGTCTGTTTTTGCCTCTGCCTCTTTCTCTCTCTCTTACTTCCCCTATATCTCTTTGTTGCTGCTTCTGTTTCAGCTCCCAACTTCTATTCAGTCACACAAGGCCCAAGGGCACAACCTTGAAACCTTGGCAAACTGTAGCACCTTCATTAGAAAGTTTTTACAGACAACGAATATGACTTAACGAAAACTGGTTATTACTTTGGTACTGTCCCTGCCCCTCCCTTCCTTTTTCTTTGTTGTTGTTATTTTTGTACTGTTATTGCTTTTACTTTTTCCTTGCAGTTACTGTCTTATTTAAGATGTAAAGTGCCTTTGAGTACCTTTTAAAAAACTATATAAATAAAATGTATTATTATAATTATTATTACTATTCCATTGAATCTGTGCAATCTTTTATTCATTTCAAAAGTGACAGTTCAGTGGGTATTTTTGAGCATAAAAACATTTTTAATATCCTCAAAGTAAAAATAAACCAATTAAATTAAATTTAGGTTTCCTCTCTTACTTTTCTGTCTTTCTTTCATGATTAGATAAATAAATAATAACTAGAAAGCACTCAGAGAGCACATACCTGTGCTGGGGCTGCACCATCTTCTAAATGCGTTATTTTGTTTAATGGAATTTATTTAATTTGCATCTGGATCTGCATAAAAATGTTCAGAATAATACAATGATGCTGAGTTTCAGAGAATACCTAAACCCTGTAAATGTTATGGCTTTTAAAAGGAAGAGTTATGCACACTTTCAAGTGAATGAGGAGGTATGGCCATGGTCAGACTCTATCAACATTGTGTTTCAGTCAAACGAGGCTTTACAGAATTAGTTTATTTTTATTTCTTTTATCTAAAAAGATACCAGGAATCAGGCACCAGTATGGCAGAGGATATTAAGATCAAAACATTAGGTGCTTTATAATGCCCTGTTAAAGTGAGATGCTGATCACTCCTTCCTTGATCCCAAGACTTACTTTCTTCCATATTTGAGTGACCTATTATTTATTACTAACAAAGTCAGAATACACAGCAAAACTGAACAACAAACAACATTAACAAAAACATATCTGCAGACTAAAGGCTCATTTATGCTCAATGTTAAATACGGATCCGGATACAGATGGAGCCTTCTGTCCGTGCTCTGCGTTCATTTCGTCCATATTTCTACACGTTTCCATAAAGCTTACGGATACGGGCCAAACGGAGCAGTACCACCGGGAACCGTGGGGGCAGTGTCGCTGTCACTACCCGATACGTAGCTCTAGTGAGACATGAAGAAGAAATAACAATTCAATTTCTCCCATCGGCAGTACTAGAGAAAATAATTCTCCGTCCTCCATTCGTGATGTATTTAATGGCCTCACCGACCACCGCCTCCTACAATGCTGCCTCTGTTTTTGTCTTTTATGCAAGAGGTACATTATCAATATCACATGGAAGTACGTGGGCAGTGACAGTAACATCGTTTGAAACGGACGTATACATTTTTGTAAGTAAAGGGAGCATAAATGAGCCCTAGTAGGAGCCTTTAGGTTATAATGGCCACTCTGCACACCTGCATGAATGGACATTTTCAGAAAGCTGATGACCGCAGAGCTGTGAAGGTGTTGAATCACAAATGAAACAAATGATGCCAATCACTTAACACAAACATCATGTCAGTGGTCTGTCGAGGTAAACTTGATTTCCCGTAGGTTTTATGTGAGGTGTGAATCAATTTCACTGTAGGATTTAAAAAGATATATTGGCAGAAAAGGATTTCCTTATGTTTTCTGTAGTGTAAACTGAGCTCATTACCTTATAATGAGCCATTTATATCTACATCAGGAGCGGGTTACCACTATAAATATTGTCATGTTGCACTAATGTGTTGCTACAGTAGCCCAGAATGGACACACCAAACACTGGCTCTAGATAGAACTATTCGCATGTTCACATTGGCCATCATAGTTAACATCCCTTCCGAGATGAGAGCGTCTTTGTTTTAAACTGTTTTATTTAATGTTTACATTGTCTAGTTTGTTTTGGAGAAGAAGACACATCTGTGGATAATTTGGCTCCCAGTAAAACTGCCCCGAACAAAGAAAAACTGGAGGAATTCTAACATTCAGCTGGTTGCAACCTGCAGTCCTCACTGCTAGACACCACTAAATCCCCTCAGCTTACACACCGTTCCTTTACATAACATGAAATTTGATAAAGTGAACTTGCCTATCTATCCATGCAGCCAACCAACCATCAATTTTTAAGTCGCTGATCTTGGTCAGGCTCATAGTGGCAAAAGAGCAAGCAGAGCATTTCAAACACTGTAGCCATTTTAACAAGATTCTCCTGGGTATTCCCAAGCACCCCCAAATCACCTCCGAGATAGCATTCCCAATAGCATGTCCAGGGTTATAAATCTATTTTTCAGATGGCTGTGCATCCAACAACAATAGAAGGAAACCAAGGGATTCTTATAGGTGCCCTTATCACAGTCAGCTACTACCACTGCTGATCTCCTCACTCTATGTCAGACAAGGTCAGGGTCATAGTAGCATCAGAGCAAGGAGAGCAGTACAAACATCTCAACAACTTCCTTATAGGTTTCCCTGGGTCTGGACTCTGTAGGAGAGACATATAAGCTTATAAGCTCAAGGGTATAACTTATAAATAAAACAGTTGGTTTTTAGAAAATCACTGATACACCTTTTTACTCCTGATACCTATTTCAGTAACTCATCTCAAGGTATCTGCCAATACAGAGTATTGATCCAACATCAGCGTGGTTTTTTCTCTCTCTCAGATTTAAAATTTGTAGACCATATTTTATGGAGGTTATTGGAATTATTTTGATGTAAGGAAGCAAGATGCCAGGGATTGTTTTGCGCTTGTAACAGTCAGCAGCCTTAAATAAATGTAAATATATATAATTATAATGCTATTGATAGAGAAGGTGTATTTGTTGAATGGTCACTGCATTACCGATACCCAGTCCAGCATATCAGATTGATGCTTTCCCAGTGGGTTGAAACAGATTTCTTTTATCATTTAAAAATGAAATCACTCCCTAAGTATTTCATTATTTGCTGTTGCAGTCAGTGTTGGCCTAAAACCTTTTATTGGTTTAACCTTGGTTGATCTGCACTGACAAATCACATAGAGCAAAGTTATGTGTGCAGTCATGTCACACCAAACTGCCAATAAAAAAATAAAAAAAGACAGACGAGAGCATGTACCTTCCCTCAAACAAAGCTTTTCCCTCTCAAGTCTAAACCCCTTTATGTTCTCTGCCATTGTTGTTCCAACATCTGCTAGTACCACACTCCCCATGTAGAGCTGTTGGTTAATGCATCAAAGTCAGGATTTTGCGCTATGGGTTTCAAGTCCTGGTTTGAACTTGAAGCAGCTGCAGCGGGAAAGATTTTGTCAGCTCTAAAGTCACAGAAATTCAATGGGAGATAATAATAGGCTGCCAGATGAAGACTTACAACCGAAAAATGTATTTCTTAAGCTTGTCCATAACCATTATAGTAAGATTCCTCATATCGTATTGGCTGCCTCTGCTTTTCCTCTGCTGCTTTTTTGTGTTAAAGAGCAAAGGTTACACTGTGAGAAGCTCAGAAAATGCATTATCATATAGTTTTTGGAATAGGATTTAAGATAGCAGCATGCATCAGGACTGCTCTTTAAAAGTCTTAATGCATTGAACCTTTAAGCTCTTATCTCCAGGGAACCTCTGAGAGAGCCTCATCTGTGCTAAGTAGCAGCAGTATACCTTTATAGAATATATTTTAACGTTTGTAGCTGCTGTGTGTGTGTGTGTGTGTGTGTGTGTGTGTGTATGAGGGAGGCATAGAGAGATAAATAATTTAGTTAAATCAATGATCATTGGGATAGAGGCAGCAGGTTTCAGGGCATCAAGGACAGGGGTTAGAAAACTCAGATATATCAAAGACATGGCCACAGAACTTACTTTCTCTGCGTTTGTTGATAACCTGTGATCAATACCAACAGATCAAAAACTGCAACTTCTCCCACCACATTTATAATATATTATATACATAACATGTTTTTTCCCTAATCAGTGTTTCAATGTACCTTTTTTATGCTGATGATACAGTTTTATATGCCCCAGGCTCCACCCCAGCCCAGGCCTTCACTTGCCTTCAGTTTGTCTTTGATGCTTTCCAATTATCACTCCTTAATCACAGACTAGTTTTCAATGCAGAAAGGACCAAGTACATGGTATTCTCCAACTCCACCAGTGACTCCAAGTATCCTGCCATTAACACTTTAAATGGCATCCATATTGCTCTCAGAGTCACAGCAGACTATCATTCAACATTTGATTAAAAAAAAAAAAAAAAAAAGTTTTTTTTTGCATAGAACTAAAGGATGTCTGTTTTCTCCTAACAGAAACACTATTGTGAAGTCAACCTACAGTCATGGAAAAAATTATTAGACCACCCTTGTTTTCTTCAATTTCTTGTTAATTTTAATGCCTGGCTCAACTAAAGGTACATTTGTTTGGACAATTATAATGATAACAACAAAAATAGCTCATGAGAGTTTAATTTAAGAACTAAGAACTATTCATTTTCCATGGTTTTCTTGATAATAACCAAAATTACTTAAATTCTTACATCAATAGCTATGGCATTGTACCGCCAAAAACACTACTTTTAAGCATTCCATGTTTTCTTTTCTGTTTGCTTTAAACACATGATACACACAAGAGTTAATACTTGATTGCATAACCATTGTTTTTGATGACTGCAGCCATGCGTCTTGGCATGCTCTCCACCAGCTTCTGACATTGTTCTGCTGTCACAGCAGCCCATTCCTGTTGGACAAATTCAAACAAATTTTCTTTGTTTTTGGGCTTGTGGTTCTCCATTTTGAGTTTGATGATTTTCCACAGGTTTTCAATTGGATTAAGATCTGGTGATTGAGCAGGCCAAGGCATGGTGCGAATGTTGTGGTTCTCCATCCAGGCTTTAACTGACCTTGCCGTGTGGCAAGGGGCATTGTCTTGTTGGAAAATCCAGTCATTCGAGGCAGGAAAGAGTTTTCCAGCTGATGAAAGAAGACTGTTTTCAAGGGTAGTCCTGTACATGACCTGGTTCATTCGGCCTTCACACAATTGCATTTGCCCTGTTCCACTCAGACTGAAACAACCCCAGATCATGACTGATCCACCCCCATGTTTTACTGTAGGGGCAAGACAGTCTGGGTTGTAAGCTTCTCCAGGCTTCCTCCTAACCAGTAAGTTGGCTGGAGTGGGCATCAATTCAAAATTGGATTCATCACTGAAGAGAACCTTAGCCCAATCATCAACAGTCCAATCCTTGTGGTCTCGAGCAAAGAGTAACCGGGCCTTCCTCTGCCTTTCATTGATGAAGGGCTTCTTGCGTGCTCTGTGTGACTTCAAATCAGCTTCAACAAGTCGGTTTCGAACTGTCCTTGCCGAACAAGTCACATTTCTCGACAGTGCCCACTCATTTTTAAGGTCCCTGGAGGTCTGACGACGATTCCTGACACAGGAACGGATGAGTGCACGGTCATCTCGTGGGGTAGAAAGACGTTTCCTGCCACGGCCAGGTAGCAATTTGGTAGTGCCATGTTCAGCTTGTTTTTTTTTGTTGTAATGAACGGCTGTCTTGGAGATCTTCAGTTTTTTCGCTACCTGTCTCTCACTCATGCCAATTTCCAGCAGTGCCAAGATGGCTGCCTTTGTGGCTTCACATAATTCTTTTGTTTTAGGCATTATGTGAGAGCTGACAACTTCTGAGTTGTGCTACGGCTTGAATGTAAGCAGGAAACCACTCTAGGCCTTTGCATGTGCAGTGCTGCTTGTGACATGAAATGGCCTCTTATATACCCTGGAATCAATTAAGCTTAAGAATGTCAAATAGGACATAAAGTATTATGTGACCAGCTGCATTTTTTGTTGTGTTCATTGTATTATACGTTTAGTGGTACCAGATATTAGAATGAACAAGAAATTGAAGACAACAAGGGTGGTCTAATAATTTTTTCCATGACTGTACATGTCTGTCCTTGACTATGTAAATATTCTGTATTGTCATGCTGCCCCAACAACACTTAAGTAGTTAAACTATGTGTATCCAAGTGCTCTAGCTCTCAAACTACTCCATAGCACCTGATAAAGGCCTGGTCCTTGTGGCGTATGAGAGTTCTATGGAAGAGTTTATGTTTTGGTTGTAATGTAACCGTCTTGCACAGGCACAGTTTGAATTGGTTCAGGAGACTTGCTGAACCCCCTGATGACTATAGCCAAAAATCAATGTAGGGTTTTAAAGAGGAGATGATAAAAACATGACTGTGGTTCATTTGTAGGAGAGTATTCACTGAGTGTTGATCCTTTTCTAGAGCACAAACTTCTTGTGTTTATTTGAATGAATGTTAATTTCCTTAGGCAAGATATGACCCTGCAATCAAACTTGATATCCACCTTGATTTGCTACTGGATAATATTTAATGTTTTCACCAGCAGGGCGCAGCCATCTTTCAACAAGGTAGTTGGTGATGTCACTAGAATGGTTTGTCTCTCTCAGTCACTTGTTCACCAGTAAGAGTTGTTGAGCTAGGCTAGGTAAACTTGATACTCTTAACCATTTTTTTGTCTTTTGATGCCTGTTTTGTTATCTGACAATGTTTTTTCATGGCCAGTTTATGAGATGTTTTGAGTAGAGAAGTCCATGAATGCACAGGAAGTCACATACTATAGTACCCTACAGACACACACAAGTTGCATCCCCTGTGGCCAGGGGGTGGTGCAGGCATCAGGTGCGGGTCCACCTTCCTTGATTTTTATGGAAGAATAGAACTTTTTGATCACTAACAGTGGCATGCAAAAGTCTGGGCACCCCTGGTCAAAATTCTGTTTGATGAAGCTCAGCGTTCAGTCAGGAAGACTTTCGCTGTGTTCATCCATTCACAATCCTCTCCATCCCACTCTCACTGCTTCCTCCACTCAGCTGACTATGGGTGTTCACTATCTTAGTTTAATCAAACTTTATCTGCCGATCAGGATGCTGCTGCAAAATTTTAAATCTGCTCTCTTCTCTGCTTCTGTCAACTGTCATTTTTGGCAAATTGCCGTGCCCTCCTCCACCCAGTTCACCTCCAGCCATTGTATCCAGACTCCAGGACCTCACCTAAAGCCCATTCCTCCACTCATCAGGTGTTCTTTTCATGAAACCCTTTTTGCTCCAAACATACCTTTGATCATTGTGTTCAAAAAGTTATTTTAACTCCATCAGTACACAGGACAGCATCAGGCTTGTTTTGATGCTGAATTTTTGGTGAGGACACAGGAAAGGTTTTCTTCTGATGACTTTTCCATGAAGGTCATATTTGTACATGTGTCACTGCACAGTAGAACAGTGCACCACCATTCAACAGCCTGCTAAATTTATCTGCAGGTCTTTTGCAGTCAAACGGGGGATTTTTTGAGCTGCCTTTCTAGCAATCCTATGGGCAGGTTTTCCAGAAAATTTTCTTGGTCTTCCAGACCTCAACTTGACCTCTACCATTCCTGTTGACTGCCATATCATAATTATATTAAGAGCTGAGGAAACAGCTACTTGAAAACACTACTGTCTACTTATAGTCTTCTCCTACATTGCGGGCATCACTTATTTCAGTTTTCAGAGTGTTGGACAGCTATTTAACCTCTCTAACTCCGCCAGGATGCCGACATCTTCGCACCCCTCCTCCTCTGTTAAATGGTGTCTCTCAGACGGACTACGTCATCCAACCATGTGATGTTTGGTATTGCCGTTTTCAGGACATTCTCAACTTTCCAAAAATAACATTTCTTATGTATTTTGCACAAGAGCAGCCTAAACGCGCACAGTCCAAAATCACGATGAGTGGTGACAAGTCATGTCATGCTGTTTTTTGGCAGGAAAAGTTACAGGATTACTCGCAATCTTATGTGCAGCTATTAGCAGGGAGTTAGCTGTCTTATAAAAGGTAAGAGTCTCACTCCTACCGCTATTTTTGGCTGAGATACCCTCTAGAAAGTGGGATCGTAACTTTCACGTTTCATTTTTAATAATTCTTAAATTGTATCAATTCTAACTATTTTTTCCTGCTCTGTAGCACTTTGAGATTGCTAAAATGTAAAGTGCAATGCAAATAAAATGTATTATTATTATTGTTATTATTATTATTATTATTGTTGTTGTTGTTATTGTTGTTGTTATTGGTATTATTCTTATTCTTATTCTTATTCTTATTCTTATTATTATTATTATGGTCTGAGACCCTGGCAAAAGTTGTCTGACAGCCTACTCTAATAATGTAATCTTGCTTAAAAAATGAAAAGCATGTTTCATCTCTCATGTCATACCCTCTGGAGATCAGTTCATCTTTTAATCACTAACTATTCATAATAACCAAAATTTTGACCAGTGGTGCCAAAACTTTTGCATGCAAATTCTGGAGAGGAGCCATTATGTAAATGGTGAGGAGCAAACAGAGTAAAACTTTTGGTTTATGATCTAAAGTGAAGCTAACGTCACCAACGAGCCTAACAATCAAATCAAACAAACCACAGTCATATTATTCAGTGTTTCATCCCCACTCTAACACAGAACTAATAATTTATTGTCATTCCTTGACATTACATGTCAAAACATACAATTAACAGCTAATTACATGGCTGCGACGACTCTTAACTTAATTTTGCCCAGACACAGCCTCTGATTAGTTGATACTTAACCCAAAGGCACCAAGGAGCACAAACAGCCAGCTAATAACAACCATAACTGTTTTCAACACAGAGAAATAGATAAAAAAAAAATATATAGATGATATTTGGTAGTAGATTTATTATTATGGATATATTTTACAAAGTCTCCAAAATGACACGACAATTACAAAGCTTCTGAAAAGGATATGATTGCTCTGAAGCTCTGGAGTTGGGACAACACGATGCATAGTGTTAAAGGGTAAGTCTCTCTTGCATATAGTGTTTCAGAGAAATGTAATATTACTAACATTATGTTGTATGACATCGTTGACTCCAGAGTTATTTTTTATAGTGTCCAGTATGACAGATTTCACTCATCAGTCTTGTTTAAGGCTTGGTGGTGAGACAGACTTGCATGCTCCACTTGGAAAAGCTGGGAAAGCTGTGCTTCAGTGATACAGTTTTTTTCACATAACGTTACAGTAGACATCACATGAATTTTTCACTTGCTCGATTGGACAACTGCATGAGCCATTCCACTTGCCTAAACACAGAGCTGACTTTCCCCAAGCAAACGTTAATGTCAAGCCTCGATGTTAATAGCTGGAATCTGTATCCATTTACTGTCAGGTTTTGCGGTTTGTTACAGTCTGGTTTTTGGTCACAATATTTCATCACCAATTGGGCATGTAAACTGGGATATGAAAATGCCCCCGCTGGAAAACTGATTATTAATTTTCATTTCACAAAGCCTCTGTTGTACAAATTTCTTTTTCCCCAACTTAAAATTCAAACTGTCTGTGCTTTCAACAGACAACAATAAATAATCCCATCCCCATCCCCCATCCCATATATATATATGTATGTATATATATATATATATATATATATATATATATATATATATATATATATATATAATATATATATATATATATATATTAGAGAGAGAGAGAGAGAGAGAACATTAGTTCATTAGAACATTAGTTCTCTCTCTTTCAAACACACACACACACACACACACACACGGATATAACAATCATTTTAAAGAGCAAGGGGTTAATCTGGATTAGATTGCACCCTCATGAATCTCACATTCCTTTTCCACAACAGGATTTGGACACCTTTTGTTCATCCCTCGCTATGTTCACCTTTAAATGACACGGTGAGGAACTCTAATCTCTGCAACCTTGTTCATCACACATGCACACATATGTGGTTATCCACAAATTCAAAACACAGCAAAAAGTGGGAACATGCTGGGAATGAGCGACTTCGAAGGCTGCAACAATTTCTGTCCCCTTTTTTGGAGCTAACAATTTTGCAATTTGTGACCCTGCAAAATCCCTAGTTTTTGCAAAATCTAATTTTTTAACCAAAAACTCTCTGTCCCATGACACATTGTCTGTAGATGAGAGAGGGTGTCAGACTCTTTTAAAAGTCTTTTTCAAAGTATTCTAGTGTATGATAGACATTAATCACCTATGATGCAGCACAGACTCTTTTACATACATGAAAATACACCCAAATCAGAAGGCACCGGGACACCCGCAGCAGCTGTGTTGACCTGGTGCCCCCCTGATGATCTGGCAGACAGTAAACATATTGTCGGACTGAACAAGCACATGTCTTCCCTGCAGGTACGGTAAAAAATGCTGGAGTGCTTGACATACAGCCTGAAGCTCTAAGACATTGATGTGGCTTGCACAGTCCCGAACAGACTACTGACCCTGAGCAGGCCTGCCTCGCCATACCACACCCTACCCCAAGAGGAAGACATCTGTGATGACAGTCTCCCGGAAGGATGGAGTAGCTCCCAGGGACACGCCCCCCAGCAGGTACACCTTGTCCTTCCAGTGTGTCAAAGCACGGACACATACCTGTGAGACCCTGACCAGCCTGCGCCTGTGTCTCTTGGCATCCCGGAGAAGGCTGTTCAGCCACATTTGCAGGGGGCGTAGCGTCAGCAGACCCATGGGTATAACAGCTGAGGCAGCTGTCATTTTGCCCAAGAGCTGAAGAAACTTGATGTAAGGCAGCCACCTGCCCCTACTGAAGTGGGGGAGGAGCTGCAGAATGTTGTTCACATGCCGTGGCGAAAGGCAGGCCCTCATGGCAATTGAATTGAGCACCAACCCCAGGTAGGCGACCCACTGGGAAGGAACCAGGCAACTCTTCTCCCTGTTCACCATGAGGCCCAACCTGGCCACATGTGCCAATAGGCGGGCTGCATCCCAAACCACCTGATCCCAGGATGGCGCACATACCAGCCAGTCCTTGACGTATCATTGCTTGCGCCTGCAGAGGTGCAAGGGCCGCTGCCACACATCAGGTAAAAACCCTGAGGGACAGGGAAAGCCCAAATGGGAGCACCCTGAATTGGTAATGGCGGCCCTGGAAGGTGAACCTCAGAAACTGCTGGTGGTGTGCAGCAATCAGTATGTGAAACTAAGCATCCTTGAGATCTATGGACGTAAACCAGTCCACCTGACTGACCACATGCAGCACATCCGCCATGGTCAGCATACAAAAGGGCAGAACCTTCATACCTGTTGAAGCCCCTCAGATCCCAGATGGGGCGAAGTCCACCATCTTGCTGACAAGAAAGTAGGTCGAGAAGAAACCCCCAGGCTGTAGTAGAGGATCCACCGGCATAATGGCATCCTTGGCCAGGAGGACGGACAATTCCTGAGCCAGAGCTAGGGCTTTTGCCGGGTCGCTGATGATGGTCATTGTGACCCAGTCGGAGCTGGGTTACAATGCACTGCAGTTCATACCCCTGGGTCATGGTGAAAATCACCCAGGGGTCCGACAAGCAGGCAGCCCAGTAATTGCTTCTGAGAAAAGCAGCCGACGACCAGCCCCATAACCCTAGAGCCATCCCCCTGGCCTTTGGAGGTGCTGGGGGGCCGGCAGTCAGGCTCAGCCCCCCATGCTGCCTGGAAGGCGAAAGTCAGCAGTAGGCTGCCCGGTAGACTGCTGGAAGCCTCCCCAGCCACTGTGCGCAGGGGGCTGAGGGTGGTGCTTAGAAGCAGATGAGGGGCCCCTCTGATTGCTGGGAACAGGTGCTCTTCTGTGAAGGCTGGCCAACTGCTGCTTGGTCTCATTAGCCGTAATGGTACGGTCCAGTGCCTCAAGAGTAGTTGATCCAAACAGCTCCCCTGGTTCTGCTAGCACCTGACAAAGGACCCTACGAGTGGCCTCCGTCAGAGGTGACTAGGCCAACCAGACATGCTGAGGCTGGTTAGTGTCTGGCTGTTAAAATCCCTAATGCTTGGATATAGTGATTAAAAGATAACATTCGATTAAAGGAGATAATTAAAAACAACTGATGCCCAAGCAGATAGATTAAAAGTCAGTTTAAAGTTAAAATAAATCAGTTTAAAATCGCGGGTTAGGGAGAGCACAGACAGGCAGCTACAAATGCCAACACATACACAGATCTCAGTCCATGATGATTCCATTGTGACATAGGTTACATCTATGGTGTTTTATGACTGTTGTGTATAGTGCATCAGTAAGTATAATCTGTATTTATGAGTGTAGTCATAGAGCATTTTAAATGCATTGTTATCTACTATGAATGCCCTCATAATGCATTATAGTTGTCTTCATAGACAGTGTTATTGAATATTTTTTCCAAGTCGTTTTCACCTACAATTGTAGCCCTGATGACAAAATACAGGGTTGAATACATTTTGTCCCATATAATGATGAGAAAATCATACAGTAAGAAATGAAAGTGAAACTAAGGTTATTTTAATAACACTTAATAGGGACATAAAATGGTTAATAATAGATTTCTGTTGAAAATAAAGAACACATTAGCTAAATATTTAGTTTCACCCAGAACATTCAGATTTAATATTTAACATTTAGATTTAGATTTAGATTTAGCATTTAGTTTTAACATTTATATTTATATTTAGATTCAGATTTAATATTTAGATTTAACATTTAGATTTAGATTTAATATTTAGATTTAACATTTAGATTTTGGTGCCACATTTAATATTTAGATTTAACTATTTAATATATTTCTAAGTTAACAAATATTGCTGTAAATGTGGTAAAAGGTGATGTTAAAAAATTCACAACACTTTGTTAAACATTGTTTAAAGCTAAATCTGGCAAAATGTTGATGTTATTTTCAGCGTGAGCCACTTTACAAACGGCACCCCATAATTCTCTCTGCTCTACTACTCTCTCTGATCCAACCTACTCGCTATCAGTTTGATAACTGCGGACAGAGTGGTTTTATAGTAAGGGGAGGAGTAAAGGGAGGAGGGCAGGCTTTATCGTGGACGGTTAGTGACGTCATTCGCCTTGAAAAAGACTCATTCGCCTCCAATGTAATGTAATGTAAATTCAAATGCAGTAACTAGGTTTAAGCTGTAGAGGGCACTCCACAACACATTTTTAAAATAAAATGTAGATTTTCAACAGTTTGCACTAAACTGTCAAGAGGTGGGGTGTGACTGTCTGTGTGCGCGACTGTGAGAGGCAGGGGTATGCTGTCAATCAAACAGCTGGGCACACATGCAGGGAAGTCAATGCTGTTTAAAGAAACGCCCACCAAAAACAAACAGTCAGCGAAACACACGGCGGCAGCAAGCCTTTTAGCGACGCGTTACATTGAAAAGAAATTTGTGATGAATTAATGAAAATGGAGGACTCTGAGGAAAGTCAGAAGACTGCAAAGAAAAGGAAATGCAGTTACAACAAGGTCTGGGAAACTCATTATCTGTGGGTGAAGCCAGTGAAAGACGAGTCAGATAAAGCTTTCTGTGAACTTTGTCAGAGTGTCTTCTCTGTTGAAAGCGGAGGTGAATACGATGTCAAACGCCACAAACAATGTGAGACTCACAAAAAACGTGCAACTCAAAAGGAGGCTTCACGTTCTATGGATACATTCCTACTAAAACCACAACAAGATTCCAACACAGACAAGGTTACAGCTGCTGAAGTAACTAGTGTTTACCACACTGTTCAACACTCCCAGTCGTACAGGTCAGAGGATTGTGGTAATAAGCTCTCATCAGTTATATTTCCAGACTCTGATATTGCAAAGCAAATGGCATGTGGTCGTACAAAATCTGCATCCATAGTTACTGATGTTCTTGCACCTGCTAGTGTGGAGAGTTGTTTGAGAGAGCTAAAAACACCAGTGGTTCAACTCCCAAGTGACAAAAAAGCCCAAACTCCGTTCTTTTCAGTGGCTTCAGATGCTTCTAATCATGGCACAACAAAGCTCTTCCCATTGTCTCTGAGATACTGGACACCAGAGCTGGGTTTGAAAAGCAAGGTAATTGACTTTTATGAGGATAGTGATGACATCTGCCACAATACACCACCAGATTACAAGCAAGTTAAAAGAAAATGGCCTGGAACTGGACATGATTTCAGCATACACTGCTGATAATGCTAGTGTAAATTATGGGAAAAATAATTCAGTGTACCAGAAACTAAAGGCAGACAACAGTGTCATTGTCAAGGCAAACTGCATGGCCCATGTAGTACACAACTGTGCAAAGAATGCAGGAGACAGGCTGAACATTGACATTGACTCTGTAGTGAACAAAATATTCAGTCACTTTTCTGTATCTGCACACCATATAGAAGCACTGAAGTCAGTGTTTGCCTTTGTGGAGGAGGAGTATCATGCTGTTAGGAGACATGTACCCACAAGATGGCTGAGCCTGTGGCCTGCTGTCAAGAGGCTACATGACAGCTGGGCAGCTATCGAGATCTACTTTTTATCACTGGGAGAGAATCAGTGCCCAAAAGCACTGTGGCAGCTGATTAAAAAGGATCAGGATGGTGAGGGGCAACCTCTTCAGCTACAGGTCTACCTGGCCTTCCTCAGTAATGTGCTGAAGATGTTCCATGAAGTTGTTCTGCAGTTGGAGGGACAGGATGGGACTGTCTGTGAGCTATACGACATAATGTTCACTCTCAAGACAAAGCTCCAACAACGGCAAACTGATTCCTTCTTTGGAATGGAGGCCAGTGAACTCCTCCAACAGTTCCCAGACCGAAAGGCAGCAACAATCAAAAAAGATCTCTCCAACTTCTACAATGCTGCACTCACCTATCTGGAAAAGTGGTATGACTTCACAGAGGACAACTACCAGAAGAATGTTGCATGCTTGGCGAACCTGAGAATGCAGGTTCACATTCTCCCAGCTCAGTGATGTGGTGGAGGCCCTACAGATCAGAGGGAAACTGGACATGGATGACCTGTATGAGTACTGTGTGACTCTGCCACGCCAGCAGGAAATTGTGAAAAAAAAGGCTCCTGTTCTGGAGAAGTGGTCCATCTTGCTTAAAGGCACAAACACACCAAATCTGACTGCTGTTGCATCCTTCATCTTCAGCATCCCCATCACCAATGCTCCAGTAGAGAGAGTGTTTTCCCTCATGACTGCTGCATGGACTGACCAGAGGAACCGTTGCTCGGTGGAGCTTATCAAAAGTGAAATACAAGTCAAGACCAACTCTGAATACAGATGTACAGAATTCTACCGCTATGTTATAAAGCAGAAGGCCTTGTTGGAAGCAGCTCGCTCTAGCAAAAAATATAAGCCCAAGAAGAACATCTAAGGTAAGATAAACTGTAAACATTGTTTAAATAGAATAGTTCATTGTGGGCTCTGGCCTGGGCCGGCCAGTGTGGTGCTAGATTTTAATGATTTGCTGCTATTCTTGTGTCTCTCTCACTGCCAGGTGCTTTCTGTGGTGCTGAATGAATGTGCATGGCTGGGGTGGGCCAGGGCTGCTGTTGCTGTGATGGAGAAAACTGAAAGACTCGAGCTGTGATGGACAAAACCTAAAGTGTTTCATCAGTGCTTTCCTTGGTTCTGGAAGTGCATAGCGCTGCTATGGTAGACACGTTTGTTTACAATTGAATTTATTGTAGTTATTGTTATCTCCTGACTAGTTTTGATTTATACTTCTTGTTTTATTTTTTGTTTTATGCTGTGGCTGTCTAATTTGAAAATAATTTGAATTGCAGTAGTTGTAGTAGCCTGGCTTTGTTAGGAGGATTTATATTTTCTTTGCTACTGTAATATTGTTACTGCACTTTATGCTCTACATGTTGACTTGATTTGACAAGGTTCAAGGTTCTATTGTGTGAGTGTGACTATTGTTAAAGTTCATATACCTCAAGATATGATGAGAATGACTAATTACAGCCTTTATTGTGAGCTCCTATTGGTAATTAATGTCTACAAGATTGACCTCTTTACTAGCACTATGTGTTGTGTTTTTGTAAATACAGATAATTTCAACTGCAATTCTGTTAAGTTTTTATTTGTAGATCTATAGTTGTGTTATTTTGTTACAGTCATATATATTATATGTTACTGAACAGTTGGCAAGCTGTGCCATATGCATTTTTGGTGTCCGCCGCGAGCGTCCGCTGCGTCCCACATTGTCCCCCACAAGCATACTCCTTGTCCCACATCTGGTGAGTTTGGATCTGGTGACCCTAATTAGCTGTGGTCTTCCCGTTCGCTTTCAAGTCTCAGATAGTATCAACTGACGGTAGTGTAGCTAGCTAACAAGTAATGTCTCCTCCACGTCGCTCGTGCATCTTCCCTGGATTCCACAGTGTGCAGGGTAGCGGCTCCGTTACTTTATTTAAGTTTCCTGCAGAGGAAGTTGTAAAGAAATGGTGGATCGCCTTTGTAAAGAGGAGCCAAGACCACGTCCAACACCCGCCTCTGCAGTGTCCACTTTACCGCCGATAGTTTCACCAACTAACTTATCCTCAGGTAATGTCTGGATTTCTAAAAAGTCTGTTACGCTGGTCAGTGGCTGGTTCCGCCAGCTACAGGTGCCGCCGCTACCGCCATTATTTGCCCATTATGGGCCAAGGAAGAGGCAGGGAGACAGGGATTAATGCAGCTAGTTAGCTCAGTTTGTGTGTGATACGGATGGGCGTAGCGATCCAGCGGGATCGATACATCAATGCTCACACGCTACTCATTTTGTATCGATATCTTTGAAAATATATTGATACTGATTAATAAATACGAAAGTGCATGCATCACTGTCACTTGTTTTCTGTAACCTACTCCAGTGTTTTGTGCTGAGACACCCCTCTCTATAGCTGCAAAATGGACTGGCCCATGTCACATGACATGGGGAAGTTGAGACGTTACAGCCGAGATAGCAGGTTTTAAAACAGGAACAGCGGGTCAAGTGATGACCAGCACAGCAGAGTGGAATGACAGACAGAAAAAGGAGCGTGGTGTGGTGTTATTTTTCACCACTCAAGTTATGGCAAAATGTACAATATGTGATAAGAAGGTTGCACACAACAGCAACACCAGCAACCTATTTAAACATTTAAAAAGTACACACCCCGAAAGTCACAATGAGCTTGAAAAACAACAAGAGGAAGCAGAGAAAGACAGGTCTGGTGTTGCTGCACCAGCCGCTGCCCGGCAAAAGACCCTACATGAGAGTTTGCAGAAAGGAAAAGTATATCCAGGTACAGGTGAATTCCTCAACATAGTGACCATAATCTAATGTTAGCAGGTGAAGAGGGTAATTTTAATTGGAAGAAATCGCCATGGCACTCCTCTATTTAACATTGTTTATGGTAACAATCTTGCAAAAAAACTCTAGAATTTGCATATACATTTAGGAGTCAAAACAGTGGATCAAGCCAGGTTGAATTTACTATGAGGGTAAATAAGTGGCAAAAGTTTCTGTAGGGAGGATGTGGGTAATTTTGTTTCTTTTTATATGCTACACAATAAGTGCTTCTGAAATTTATGGCCCAGAGTATGAGGGAGAATATATATACACACATATATATATATATATCGTACTAGTCCAGGAATTCGCTTTTTACAAAATATCAAATAGGGCTGCATGATTTGATCATAAACTGATTCTGAAGCTTAAAAAAAGAGATATTGCAATTGCAATATGACTCATAATTATTGGGAATTGTCATTTTTACATCATAGTTTTATTTTAAAATAGTTTTATTTTTCATTGAAAAAATATGTGACATGTTTTCTTACATCTGGAGAATATAATTCATATTTTATCACTTCATGATATAAGTTGTTTTTCATAAGTTATACATACAAATAATTGCAGCTTCTTGCAGGTTTGATATTGCACTTGGCCATATTGTGGTTTTTAATTATTTCACATTTAATTGTGTAGGCCTTGTATCCAATCAAATCCTTAACAAACATCTTTTACAGCAAAAACAATTCATCTTCCCTTTTGTTTTTTTGAAAACGTTCTTTTTCAGCTGAGTCCCAAACAGCCCAGGAGATCACAAGGAGCCTCTCCCAGATGATTGTGAAAGACTTGCAACCAGTTTCAATGGTTGAGGATCAAGGTTTCCGTCATTTTATGAAAGTGGTGGATCTTCTTTACCAGATCCCAAGTCGGAAATCCCTGATGACAGGTGAAATTCCCAAACTATATGAACAAGTAAAAAAAAACATTGAAAGACTTTTAACAAGCGATATGTGGACTGCAAGAACCACTGAAGCTTATTTGACTGTGACAGGACACTTTATTGATAAGGACTGGCAGATGCAGTCCTGCAATCTTGCAACATACCATGTAGCTGTACAGCACACAGCAGACAATATTTCTGAACTCCTCACAAAAATAACTAATGAGTGGAACATCAGCAGCAAGATCCACGCTGTCGTTACAGACAATGGAGCAAATATGGTTTCACCTGTGCGGAAAACCTGCTGGAAACACATTCCGTGCTTTTCACACACACGCAACCTCATTGTGAAGGACTCCATTAAGGCTGACACAAGTCTCAAGTCCATCTTGGAGAAATGTGGTGCTGTTGTTCAGTTCTTCCATCACAGTACCAAAGCAACTGACAAACTAAAAGAAGTACAAAGTCAGTTGCGATTCCCACAGCACAGACTAATCCAAGCAGTGGATACGCGATGGAATTAAATATTGTGCATGCCAGAACTACTGCATGAACAACAACAAGCTGTCACAACAGCACTTTGTCCAAGCCATTGAAGCCCTCAGGCCTTTTGAAGAGGCCACTAAGGAGGTTTCAGCAGAGCACTACGTAACCATTTCCAAAGTCATTCCTCTGGTTTCTCTTCTCCAACGAGCAACCTTATGTGCTGGGCAGAGGGGTAACTCTCTGGCTTCACAGCTTTCAGCACAATGCAAGCGGCGCTTTCAAAACATTGAGCACAACCACACTCTACAGCACTTTTTTGGACATTCGATTCAAAAACATTGTCTTCTGTGATACTGGAAATGTGGAAATGATCAAATCGAGGATAATCAGTGAGATGCAAGCCCTGGGCAGCTGTGAGTGTCAGGCAACCAGCAGTGAAGCTTCTGCTACTGCATCAACCAACTCCATGACAGCAACCATGTCACTGACACAAGGGTCACCTGCTGCAAACACGGAGAGTAATGATGCAAAGTGTTCAACATCCAAGGGAGGATTATAGCAGGAGTTTGACACTCGTGTTATGGCTTCTCAGAGCAGTCACACAAAGTGATGAGGCAGGATTATGCGGTCTGACATTAGTGCAAATGCATACAGATACATGGAAGAAAAAGTGATACAAAGGAGCGAGGACCCTTTGCTTTGGTGGAAGAAAAATGAGAATGCATTTCCACTGCTGGGCAAAGTAGCAAAAAGATACCCTGGAATTGTTGCAACCTCTTCTCCAGCAGAGAGGCTGTTTTCCAAGGCAAGAGAGACAATTAGCCAGAGGCGTAATCGGCTTAAAGCTGAAAATGTTAACATGTTACTGTTCCTCAACACCAACCTAAAACTTGAGTAAAATGTAGAGACATACCTCCTGAGAGGCATGATAGTATAGGAAAGTGTATATTTTTTCCGCTAACTGTGCCATTACTTATTAAATGTGCTTTGCCAAGTGTAAGTTGTTATTTCAAATGATACTTTGCTTTTTCGTGTAAGCTTAAGACAACAAAATGTTTTTTAAGTCTGTCTCTTGTTTCTGCTCAGCTTCAGTGAGAAGGTATGGATCACAGTGTTACAGGCATGTTTACTTCAACATACAAGTTTTCAACACAGCATTGTTATGATGTAGTTTTCACCTACCTTACATCTAAGTAATTGTTACAGACCTGGTGTTTGGATTCGTGCCAGTGTTCAAAAGGCCAGTTTGGTGCTTTAATAATCAAAGTGAAGTAACTTATATGTTATGGTCTCTCTGTATAGGACGCCCTCTTTTGTTCTTAATAAATGTGTTTAAAAGGCCAGTCATATATGTCATTTTTCATGTGATTTGCTTGTAAGTATAATTACATTTTGACTTTAAAAAATAACCGATAAGAAATTATCAGTATCGGTATCGGTATCAGTATCGATGAAATTGAAAGAAAAAGTATCAGTATTTTATCGAATCTGAAAAGTGTGGTATTGCCCATCCCTAGTATGTGATGTAAAACATCACATATCAAGGGACACCTAAAATGAGCGCACTGTGTGCATTTTTTTAATGCATTATATTGCATTTGTCGCCCTTCTGTTCTGTGAGAACCATTTATCCATAAAAAGTCGACTCATGATGTCAGCTCAGTAACAATGCATTTACCAGCTGATAAAAAGAGGATTTTATATTATATATTATTTAGGAAAGTTTATCAGCTTACATACAATCCGTCATTTTATCACAAACATTCAACATAATCATGTGGAGATTCACTGGACGGATATTTACTCTGAAAAGTAAGAGTAGATATAGATAAAACATTATAAAGTATAAATACCTAAGTAACTGTAAAGTAAATGTATTTATTGACATTCCAGCACTGCAAGATTTATTAGACCAGTAATTTTTACTGTTATCTGTTTTGACAAAGCAGTCTCCTCTAACCACAAGAGCGACAGCGTGTCGGTGTGATGACGTGAAGAAAGACACCAGGGAAATTGGATGTCAAATGGACCGCTTTGTGGGGAAAAGGACTGTGGCCGCACAACTGTCCAAAAGAACACTTGGCAACAGAAAGAGTACAGGTATGTGCAGATATGGATGCACCGAAACGAATATTTGTGGCTGAAGCTGAATACCGAATGCGGTTGTAAGTTTTTTATTAATTTTGCCTTTTTTTTTTTTGGCTATTGCATAAATTAAATAAATGTGCTTTAGTCTTGATTGTCAAAGAAAGTAAATATTTATTGAATATTCTGACATTTTTTATACATTCCAGCAGACTTTGCTTATCAACAAAGCACAAAAATTATTCAGCCTTGCTTTTCATTTATTCCACTGAACACCGAATGTGTGTTTTTTTGCAATATTCGGCTGACTATTCGGTCACTGAATATTCGGTGCAGCCCTAACAGATATCAAGTTCTCAGTTTGTTCTTGGGTACTAAACTTACGGGTCATTGACAGGCATGCCATTTGATCAACATCATGTAATTAATGAACAACCAAAATCAATAATGAAATACTGTATTGTCTAACTTACACAGCTCTTTCCTTTGCCTCCAGTGGCCCATGGTCTGCCTGGTAAATGTTCAGGGTATTTTGCAGGGAGTAGGGGTTTAGGCAGACTGGCTCAAGGCCTGGATGAAGTGTCATGCAGCATGGCTCTTCAGGCAGCTCTCCACATCTATTCTGAACCTATGAGAGTATGTGTAATTAGGTGTTTTAGTACTTGACATCTAGTATGCTACCTATTATGTATTCATAATTTGAGTATTGTGGAAAATGTATTCTTTACATACTGCACTGAGCTCTTTGCAGCAGACATTTTCCACCTCTGTGGGCATGGCTTTACATTCTCCACACGTGCACCTGCACAACAAGTACATTTTTAATCACAGTGTGACACATAATAACCATTTCAGTTGTCAATTCTGTATTATAAAGCATGGTACAGCAAAATGACAAACTGAAATTCAGCAATCCACAGATTAATCAGAAGACGGGTAGGGTATTTGTAATTGACTTATACTGGCTAGTGTTACATTTTACTTTTGTGTAGGCTAATAAGTATTGATGATGGTGAAATCTACCACCTGTATGGTGATAAACAGCAGGTACAAGTTTCATTTATCATTCTACAGAATTAAGTGCCTCCTTTCAAAGCTGGATAAACTGAGTTTACTTAGGTTCATCACCCACTGTCCTCTTAGAAACAAATACTAGTACAATCTTTATTAGATATTCACGAAGGAAATATATAAATGAATGAAAATGTAAGTAATAAAAAAGCATTGTTATAGTGCAGTGCAGAGGACAGCTACTTGTTTAATGTGGACAAATCTATCTGCTTAAGTGTCAACATACTTTTGGTCTGTATTATTACCTATTGATAGCCTTGATTTGGCTAGGCTAACTAGTCAGTAATTCATATTGCTAACTTGCATAAATGTGAGAAATAATTTACCATTCTGTTGCAGACTGTGAGGAACGAGGTTGATAATTTAATATCAGCTTCTGACTCGGAGTCAGTTTCTGGCTCTGATGGCTCAAACATGTAGGGCTTGGTCAGTCTGATGACACTGCTAGCATTAGTGTCCATTAGTACGTCCTTGCACAGTACACGGAGGTGGCTTCCCTCCCGCGAGTGGGCGTGGACTGAATGGCTGCAGCCTGGAGTCATGAGACAAGAGACTGCAGACATACCCTCCAGACACGCCCCCAGTGTCTCAGCAGAGAGAAGTGCTTGTTTTTCCATGATTTTGAGAGCTAATTTTATATACTTAGCGATTTTTTTTAATCTTTCAAATTTGGCTCAGTGATTAATGACACATATTTCTGTGATGTGACAAACTTATAACAGACATTTTTTGCTGCTTTACACAGACTTTAATATTGTTTTTGGTGTTTAAATCTAATTTTAAGGGGCGTATATTTGTGTTTGAGCAAAACGTTAAGTTAAGTGTTATTTGTTGTCTGGGATCAGTTATAGTATAATAAGTGTATATTATGTTGTTGTAATTACGGTGGGGTGCTACATAATTACAGAAATTGAATGTATTTGTAATGAAAAAAAAACACAGCCAGAAATCTTTGATCATAAGAAGACTTTTGATGCCATTAACTTTGTCTGTAGGCTATAGTGTAACAAAGTGTGAAATAACAACAATAAACACAACTTAAACAGACAAAGAAAAGAAACCACTTAACTCTGTCAGGGTTCCTACGCAAGTATGGAAAGTATGGAAATAAATTTGATCAATTTCCAGGTATTAAAAAGTATGGAAAATGAAAAGTAAAGTATTGAAAAATATTTATGTTTCCAGACTATTACCACTGTTCTAAAATACTGTTTTCTAAAATAGAAAATTAGGTATTTCCAAAAATAATTTAATCAATCCGGATCGTGTTTTATGCCGGCCAAGCACAGTTTGTGTGAGAGCAAACGTCTCAGAAAACATACCTCCCCTTTTACCTGATTGACAAGTGGTATGTCCAGTCTGCTGCCCCATGACCCTCCTCCAGCCCACCAGGTATCAAGTTTCACTCCAACACTGCACCTTTGACAAGAAGACGAGTTTCACGTGGTTCACAATTGGTAAATGCAAGTTTTTGGATGGATATCCTTGTTACTGCATCACTTGCACCCAGAGTCCCAACCTTTTTATGTGCATGCCATTATGCAGCTTGGCTACAATCGCCTATTAAGAATAATAAAATCTGATGTGAAATATGATACACTGACATATTTACTCAGATGTCGCATATTGTCTGGGAAAAATTAAAAAAAATTGCAGAGAAATCTGGAAATTAGGGTATGGAATTTTGAAATTCCAAATGTGTAGGAACCATGGATGGTAGAAACACAAATATCAAGGAAAAAAAACGACCAAATCAGAAAAAAAAAACAAAATCTGGCACACACACACAACCAAACGCAGATGCAGAGATATATAATTATCCATAAAGTAGAAAAGGTTTAACCTGTCCAGCCATCTATCCACCCAACCTGTCAATTTCGAGATGCTTATCACCACAAAACACAGCATTGCTGCCCCATAGTGGTTCATTATTTTACAGACGGAATTAAGCTACACATGCACAAGGGTCACATTTTATTTTTCTTGATTCTCTATTCTATTACAAACCCGCCTCTTGACTACAGTTTTATCAACCAATCAACTAGCTTGATGTGCAGGTCCACATGACGCATTGTTGACTTTGGAAGGTGTGCATCTCAACTCCTCTGTGAACTACTGTCACCCAATTCTAGCTTAAATAATAAACCACAAGTATGCACATGCATGTCTATAATAGGGCAAGGCAGTGAGTTTCCAGATGATGTTGCCTTGTGTTGTGGTAAAAGTTGAGCTGGGTTCAAGCATTGTGCCAGTGCAGGAGTTATACTGAAAACAAGGTGGCTGATTTTTTTTTTATGCAGTGCAATTGACATTCTGAACATGGCCTAACTTTAATATTGTTATGGTATTGAAGCCATGTCCAGTAATTGGATCATTGTGAAAAAAAACTAATAAATAAATCAGAGAGGAATCGGATCTTTAGTAGTTTAGAAAGACCTGTTGATATTGGACTAAATAAAAAATCGTGCCATCTCAAACAAAATGATGCAAAGCCATGCTGAGGGCTGAGTTTTTCACCACTGCTACTTTGTTTCTTTCTTTGATCCTTCAGTCACATTTTATGTGTTATCCTACATCTATTTGATTGTATTCGTGAGATGTAGACAGATAAACAATAGAAAAAAAATAAAAAAAATTGCAAAATAAATAAATTATTTCAAATCAGAGAAGATTTTAAACCAAATGCTAGGGATGAACAAAATCAAAGACTTGCTGCAAAAAAAAAATATGTCAAGCCTTTTTTTTTCTCTGCACTAGTTCTGTTTCATTGCTGCCCATGTGTAAGTGGAGAATACACAGTGAGGATCATTTGAAATAATGAGGCAGTCTAATGTATGGTAAGCCGAGCAGGAGGCTCATTTCAAGAATATTTGAAAAAGGATCAGTGCGAGAGCAATTTCTCAGACTGATAATCGCTCCAAAGAGCATCTGCAGCTGTCCAGGATATGCAGGCCAAACAAACAAGTCGAGAGAAAGTAAAACCAATATTCATGAGCCTGTTGCACATACTGACACAAACAGAGGGACTGACACCTGTCTTTTAATAACAGAGAGATAGAGAGAGGGGCTGAGAGGCAGAGCCTCAGAGTGGTGAAAACACAGAAAATTACATCTTTTTTTGCAGATGAATTAAGAGGAAGTCTTATCTTCATTTTCAGTGTTGTTACTTGATTCACTCACTGGCTGGAGACTCAAAACCCATTTCAATTAAGAGGGGCATGTTCGTACATTCATTCATTATTTCCTTTGTTTGTTCTATTCTATTTCTGCTTTATTATATAACAGCGGTGATGTAATGAATGTGAAAGATGGGGTCATTGTTTTTGTCCTTCCTTTTTCTATGAACAAAGTACATCTAATAGACAGAACAGCAGACTTTTTTGGTAGGACAGATGCATGTGAAGTGTTGGCCAAGAGACATTTTACTCTCATGTGGATGTGTTTATTGGAAAACACGTCAGTATCAGTAACTCTTCGGGGCAAAGTCACATCATGGCTGCTCTTTGAATGATAACAGATTCATGTTGGCATGTTACTGTGGTGGCACTGGAGACTGAGGCTGAGTCCAGACACCCTGACCATGATGCCAGCGTTCATGTCTCGATTTCTGGAAGGATCAGTGAGGCTGTGAGCAAGGGAAATGGAGAAAGAGATGGATAGGGTCAAGGGATACAGGCTGATGTGTGTGTGTGTGTGTGTGTGTGTGTGTGTGTGTGTGTGTGTGTGTGTGAGGGATATTTCAGTAGGTGTTATAGGCAGACGGTGTAGACACTGGTACGCTGGAGGACTTGTCAGACGGACATAGCAACCCAGTTACTCGCTACTATAGTTCAAAATTGTAACAGTTTTATTTCTCCGATAATACTTATACTAAACTTGCAGGACCGACAGGGAAATGAATCAGGAACACTCACACTCAAACTCTCGCAATAACTACTTTTGTGCTGCCTTTAAGCAAACTGCTGAACTCTCCTGACCGCTCCAGTGGAGCTGCTCTGCGGCCAACCGTAGAAGACTATGATTGTACAAAGCAGCTGTTAGATGTGAGGCCGGGCACTGCCAAAGGAGTTCTTTGTCAGCGTTCTCTATAAAGTTTGAAAATACTTGGCACTTCTGGTCTAAAACATGGTGGTGTATACATTTACTCTGGGTTAACTGGAACCCAAGCTGCTTGTGGTTACATAAATTTTAATTGTGGATAGCCCAGTCTGGTTTTACAACAGAATTATACTCTACCTTGCTTCTGGAAAAAAAAATAATGTCAGTACATCAACTGTAACATGGCTGACTATAACATTTTCTATGTTGGTGATATGCCAAATGCAATCCTACTTTAAAGGAATACTTATTCCTCCAAATGACAATGTGTCTATATCAATTACTCACCCTGTGTTACGTCGACTAAATGAAGAAAATGTTTTTCTTGCATGCCTTACCATGCTAAACAAAGAATCCAAAAATATTAATTCTGGATCAACTCTGTTGACAAAAACAAGAATCTTACTTCGCTGAACATGGGAGCTGTCACTCTACCACTGCCTCAATAAGTTAGTTAATGCTATAGTGTGTCTTTGTTGTTTCAAAGGGTCAGTTTGGATTCAGCCAAGTCCCATATAGAACAAACTGTCATCAAGATTCAGTGATCCATTCCAGTGAGGTAAAATTATTGTTTTTGCCAATGGATTCTGGATTTGAAGAGGGCACAGATAGGTTTAGATATTAGTTCAGTTAGCTGTCAAAAAGGGCTGTCTGTTTTGGAAAGTATGAAGCATACACCTGGATAATGACACTTGAATCATGCTTGACAAGTTGCTTGAGAGTTTTGCTGTTGTTAAATGGAGACCCCTTTTACTTAAATTCATCTTTGTTTTTGAATTCTTCATTCACCGGGGAGGCATGCAAGACAAAGTCTTCCTCCTTAATTCATTGTAACATGGTGAGACTAACTGATACAAAATGGTCATTTGGTGGGATGAAGTATTTCTTTAATCACACATGGTGACAAAACGTTTTGAACAGACCCTATTCTACCCGTAAAGAGACGCCCCTATATTTCTCAGTGAATGTGCACAAATGAGGCTGTGGCACTCTGGATTGACTTTGTACAATGGGTGGAGGAGAGAAGCAACACGTTTAGTCAACCAATTAGCAACCAGACAGAAATGTGATAAATTGTGATTTTGCGTACCTAACAACCAAACATTGACCCATATTGTTCATCCAGGGACGAACAATGTTCTTATTCTAAATTTAAAAAATACACTTTTTAAAGTAAATTATCCTTAAAGAGTAACTTAACCCTAAAACTATTTTTTTCAGCTGATAATCATTGTTTCTGGTAGTGAAGTAGTGTTACTGACTGATCCTGCTCAAAATCTTGACAGTTCAGTGCAAACTGTTGAAAATCTACATTTTATTTTAAAAATGTGGTGTGGAGTGCCCTCTACATTTGAATTTACATTACATTACATTGGAGGCGAATGATTCTTTTTCGAGGCGAATGACATCACTAACCGTCCACGCTAAAGCCTGCCCTCCTCCCTTTACTCCTCCCCTTACTATAAAACCATTCTGTCCACAATTATCAAACTGATAGCGAGTAGGCTGGATCAGAGCAGAGAGACTAGTAGAGCAGAGAGAACAGCTAGTAATTTGTCGAATTGTATTGCTAGCATAGTGTATTTTAGTGTAGGTTTACAGTTAGTAGTGTGTTTATAGTATTTAGGTTAGTTGGTCAAGGGGAGGCGCAGAGGCTCTGGAGTATACTGTGGCATCTGCCTGGACGTGCAAAATGATGACGCGGTTATTCGGCAACCCACCATTTATTGCTTCACAGTACAGGTTACTGTTGGCTGTAACTGCGCCAAAAAAAAACAACGAGACAAGAACTTAGCTGTAACGTTAGCTCACAAAACATGTACTCCTGCTCTCTCCTCCAGCTCGCTCACAAGCACGTGCCCTCATTCCCGTCCCACTCGCACCCCGCCCCCCTGCCTATACTCATTCAGTCCAAAACATGCCATTAACTCACAGAACATTAACAGTACAACAGAATATTGCCACACTAACTATGTGCGGGGCGGCGAGAGAGGGATGTGGAGGGCTGCTACACTATGCCGCTGCGCTATGACAGAGAGCCAAGCGTCGGGGGTATATGTGCGGGGCGCGAGGGAGGGAGGGGTGGATGGATGCAGTGGGCTGCTGCGCGGTGAGCCCAGGCTCCCAGAGAGGGATAAAATAAGTCAGTGTGGAGAAGGGGACCGGCTGATCTCCAGCCACCTTCCCTTCTGCCCGTGTGACACAGTTAGGGGGAGTTTTCCAAGCCACCATTGGCACAGTAAAAAGCCCTCTCTCCTCTCCCTGCAGTGAGGGACAATCTTCACTCCGCCTCCTTCCTCAGCCGCTTTGATGAGATTTTATTTATTTATTTATTTTTTATTTTTTCCCTACTTGTCTGCATTGGTCTTCATAGCTTAGCGCCACAAAAGGGTGCAAGCTTCTTGTGAAGATTGATGCACTGTTAATCTTGCAGTCAGGTATTTTATACCCATAATGCGTGGTTGTGACCGTCACCCACCCTCCCTGGAGACTAGCCTATCAGCCTTTATTGGAAAAGCTTCCTAATATGAGCCAGAGAGGGCCGTGATACACCAAGGTGTGTTAAGGGGAAAGTAAGGAACAAGCAAGGGGGAGGGGGCAGGTGCTTAAGTCCTGAGTTATATAGTGACAGTGCATGCGGAGGAGAAGGAGGGAAAACAAACAAACAAACAAAAAAAAACAAAAACAGGATAAACAGGCAGTGTAGCTGATGTATTGTGGCCTTGAGGTGGTTGTGCTCCATGCAGATTATCAGAAATAAACATATACATGTCTACTATACTGTACTGAGAAACAAAAACAAAAGAGAAGTCTATACTGAACACTATAAATGTGAGAGTCTTGGTGGAGGGGGAAAGCCCGACTGTAGAGAAGAGAGAGCGCAGTGTGGAAGGTTTGAGAAGCAAGTGAGCCCCTTTGAAGTGATCCCATCGGTTCTTTGCGATGCGTCACGGGGCTGAAGTATCGAACATGCATGCGTATATTTGAACCCTCCCAATGTGTTTATGAAAACCATCACCAGGGCCCAAGACCACAGGAGTGCCCAGACCCCACGACCAGGGAGCCACAGAGGCCGCAGAGATTGATGAGATTTTAGCTACTTGAAATAAAACTAACAATAAAGCTGGAGAACGTTATGTCATGCTCGACTTGATATCATATAATCTAGCAACATAGAGCAAATTTTTAAGCAGGCTTTAGCTACTTTCTATTGAACATATAGTTGGCAGCACTGAGATGGTCAAGATTTGGATTTCTCCACATGAAGTGGTTTGCATGAAGCCAATCAGAACATGCTACAAACATGCCTCAGCTGATATAGGGCCATGGAAACTGTTTTATTTATGTCTCATGACTTCATGACTACATTACCTAAAGCCAGTGTTGTGCTAGTTACCAGCAAGCCTTTTTCTCTGTAACCTCACCTTGTGTGTTGCACTGTGAAACGCTCCTTATTGTACAAGAAAATAAAACTTTGTTAAACTTTGATATGTAGTCCCATAAGGACTTGGGTTGGGAACCAGAGGTTTGTTGGCTTAAAGCTATAGTGCGTAACTTCTACATGTCCGTAAATGTCTGTTTCACCCAAGCCACTACTAAAGGAGATGACACAATGCTGATTAAGCTGATCAGCTCCTCTAACATCTTGCGGTATTTTTCAATATAAACACAACCTGGCCAACTTCAGATACATCAGAAATTGTTTAAACTTGGAAACCGCAAAATTGTACTTCAATGCAGTGATAATGCCCCACTTCACATACTGCCTCACCAGCTGGACCCAGACCTGCAAAACAACATTAAAACCAATTCAATCTGTGTATAAGCAAGACCTAAAAGTCCTGGACAAGAAAACTTTTCGTTATCATCACTGCAGCATCCTGGACAAGCATGTCCTTTTAAGCTGGGATAACATTGTAAAATTTCACAACATAAACCTAGTTTTCAAAATTCTCCATGGTTTGGCTCCACCACCACTTGCCGACTTTTTTACGTTGAGCAGCAGACTGACCAGATCAGCCTCAACAACTACCCTCATCGTACCACTTAGAAAAAGTTCCTTCAGCCAGTCAGCCTTCTCAGTGCGAGCTGCCCAGCTCTGGAACTCATTACCACCCCACATTCGCAATATTGAAACACACAAAGCCTTCAAACACACTCTAAAAGTATGGTTAAAAGATAATCAGGCCTGCGATCACAATCAATAGTCCATACTAATCCTATAATTCTGTCTACCTGCTTGCGTGCCTCTCTGCCTCCATATTGCCTGCTTGGCTGCCTATCTGCTTGTCTGTTTCGCTTGCTTAAATGTGCATTGCGTTATTGTTTTGCATTATTCTGTATTGTTTGCTCCTGGTGTGCTGCCAACATGCTGCACTGCTACTATGTTTGTCTGTTTGCCTGGTGTAGCCTACCTGCCGGCTGAAGCTTATTTTCCTATTCTTTAATGCACTTGATATGCTTTCCATTGTGATTATGTCCCACTTCTTATCTTTTACTGTGTGTGTTATGCCTTCTATTCTGCATGTGCTTTTATACGTGCTGTGCTGTATATTTTACTGTTATTACAAAATGTCGAGTGTCATGTTTTCTCTTCCTTTTAGCTGGCATTTAACACCTTGCCTGGGGACTGCAGTTGGAAACTAGCTACTCAGCTAAAACTGGCACATTTACAGAAATGTTCATTAATGTGCATTGTCCCTGTACAAATAAACAAATAAATGAAATGAATAACTACACTGTCTCAGGTGCGCACTGTGTCACTCCGTCCAGTGGTTTACTCAAGAAAGTAGTTTTTGCTTCATGTGTCGTAATGTTACTTAATTATAGACTATTAATTCATAGCGTGGGGAATGCGCAAGCCATGAATTCTCCACTAGAGCATCTTGGAGTCATTTGATGGTGTATTTGATTAGTTTTGAGGGAGAGAGGGGGCTGTACCATTCACCTCCATTTCAGCGGGCAGCTCTGCCCCACCGATGTCAGAACAGCAGGCACTGACGATTAAAGGTAATGTACCTACTCATATGTCGAACTATCCCTTTAACACATACAGCGATATCTTACGGTTATAAAATACTATGAGTCCTTACAACAGGTGGTTGTTGGTGTGTATAGGTAAGTACAGGTATTCATATTGCATCAAAAGCTCCATCAGTCAACCTTTAGTTTATAACTAGTCAAGATCATCCATAAGACACTTATGATTCATTATAATTCACATTATAAATGCAATATAATTCACTAAAAATGGCCTTATGGTCTTCAAAGAAAGTGTTACTGAAATATTGCTTTTTTTGTAAAGCTTACATGTGAACATGGAAAGTAAAATATATCTTTTTTTCTCATAATACTCTACTTAAATACTCCACCCACCTAATGATCATTTGAACATCATTTACTCACCCTGTGTTACTTTGAATTTTTGGGAAAAACTTCGCAAAACTATTTTTATAATAGTTTTATAAACTATTTTATAAACTCTCATACAACTTATACAATGTAATTCAAGTCTCATCCATTCAGTCTTGTGCTCAGTACTTCCCAAGTACATGCATTTCTGCTGAAAACATAATATTTAAAACACTTCAGCACATGTGAGTGTTGAAACTCTGCTTGTTCATTTAATTGAAATCCCTCCTCTCATCTTGTTCATAGGCCAGAAAGTGACAGGTGTGGGTGAGTGACAGCAGAAATCCTGGCTAACGAATGAGCTTGGAGGCAGAACTTTAATAGAATACTCAATTGCAGGTGCTTGCCCAGGCATTCTAGTAGTATTTACAGTGCAGTTTTAGAGAAAATGTGTTTGGGAAGTACTGAACATGTGACTGGATAAATGACGCTTGGATAATACTGCAGGAGTTGTGGAATAGTTTGTAAACACATGCTTTGATATAGCTTTAATGTTGCTAAACAGGAATCCCTTTGACTCTAATTCATCAAGAATTTTCTCAGTTTTTGGATTCTTCGTTCATCGGAGGCATGCAAGAAAAACAAAGTTTTCTTCACAAATTCTGCATAACACTGGGTGAGTTAGTGAAATATAAATAACCTTTTTGTCAGTAAAGTCTTCCTGTAAAAAAGCCACACCAGCTACACAGAAACAGAGTTTTAAATATATTCTTCAGCAACTGCAATAGGACTGCTGCAATACTACCGTTACAATATATACCTCCTCAGATATTTTCCCAAAATGTGCTATGCGCTGTAGAGTTGGGGAACATAAGCCTAAAAACGGATCCTTCACTAACAAATAAATCCGAAACAAATGACAGAAAATTCCAGTTCTTCACAAACCAACAGTTCCAAGCCTGTGGCCTGTGGCGGTGAATCCAGCAGCCTGCTCTTGCAATATCACACTGATATTTGACAAAGTGATAGACACAGAGACACATCACTTCTGCGCTGTATGACTATCATTAATATTCAGGGAAGAGACTCCTCTCTGCCTCTACCTGCCTCCCACCTTCTACACTAAAACCCCTTTATTTCCATAGTAACACTCAAAAACATCCCTGTGCCCTTTGGGGGATATGTGGACCCAGCGCTGGGTCCTTCAAATAAACTCTCTCAGCCTCTCTGTCTCACATACATACATTATCTCACACACACACACACACACACACACACACACACACACACACACACACACGTACATACACACACACGCACACACGCACTGGAGATCCCTGATGTATTTTGTGACAGTATGTGCTATTTGCCGAGCATGCATGTGTGTGTTTAAGTGTGTGTCTTTGTGTACACAATTCCTGCATTATTCATTAATCTCTTTGTTTTAACAGATCCTCCCGTCAGACCACCAGTCCACTTGCATTAAGGTACAGCCAAGACAGGCTTGCGCACGCTTACACATACACATATACCTATACATACACATACACATACATACAACTCTGCAGGTATACATCTGAATCCCAGCTTCATTAGACAATTCCTAATAGCTGTGGTAAAGGCACAGTAATTAATTGCCTCCAGTGTGAGCACTGTATGCCTGAGGGAGGTATGTGTACTGCCTGCTTGCCATTCATTTCACTATCAGGTACAAGGAGGGTGTTTATTACTGATAAAACATGAGCCTTTCAAGTCACAATGGTAAAACCTCGTACGCAGTTCCCCCTTGTGCACTGCAGGTTAATAATGAAGGTTTGAGCCACTTTAATTTGGAGCTTCAGACTAACACGAGATGTGTGTGACAACATTTTATGCAAGTCAGGTATAATATTAGTTAGTTGCAGTACACAGGTACCAAGCCATCCAAAGCAAACACAAGTCATTAACAATATATTAGGTTATCAATTAATCTCATGCTTTCATCCATCACTTTGTATTAGTGCATACCTGCATAGGCCTCATGAGAAATAAGTTTGCTTTATAATCCTTAGAGGTTGATGACAGAAGGAATAAGTGGGATAGTTGTCCTGAATCATAAAACTACAGGGTCCAAACAGTGCATTATCAGTCATGGAGCAATTACATTAATAAGTCATAAGTAGAGACCAGTTTTACATTTTGCTGTGGCTCATGGGAAAACAAATACATCAGTGACAGATGGTTCCCCTTCACCTCTTGTGTACTGTGGCATACACAGTCCCAGTTTGGAGTGATTTCACATGAACAAGCACCCAACGTCACACCTGAATGTGCCAGCCAAGGTGTCGTATATATGAAGCAGTTCCAAATGGTCATGAGGTGCAAGCTTCAACAAAAAATATTTTGATCGATCAATCAGTCAAGGGAAAAAGACCCCAGTGTCTTCCTCAACGTGAAATCCGTTGTATGCTCAGTCTTAGCTCGACCAGATTTCCACTGCTGTGCTTGGTTTTGGAGTACTCGCTCGAAAAATTGACAAGATGTCAGTTAGCACTAAGCTCACAAAAAATACCAGTTTCAAAACATTCTTGAGAAACTTGAAACATGATATTTTTCAGCCAAATAAACAAGAATTAAGTGATTCCTCTCATTAGTCAGTCATTTGCACAACCTTCTTTATTGTTCTCCGGTTGCATCACACATTGTGCTGAGAATACAGTCTCAGTACGCTGGCCTTATTTCCCCAGAATGATCAAAACATTTTTGTTTTTTATCTCATGTTATTATCATTTTTCAAGGATGGTGCAATATTATCCCACACCGCTGTATTTCAGTAGCATGTGCCTCAAACATCTCCATCTGTTAATTGATTATACACAACTGAGTGTCAACAGGAGCTCTGTATAACTACAGAGAAGGTTTCAACCAGAATATGCAGAAAGTGTCTGCACTGAATTGCCTCATTTACATGTAAAACCTGCATAACCTAAGCCTGAGTTGAAGCTGTGTATCTGTATAATATTACTGTTTTAATACAGAAATTATCAAGTTATGCTGAGGTCATACAGTATTATGTGTATTTTGTAGGGAGGGGGGATAATTGTTTCGAGACCTGAGTGCAGTTTACATTCTCCAACTGAAAGTTGGGTGAAAATCCTGTATCAACAAAACTGTCAACTTTAAAGAAGCCCAGAAAAGCCGTGTTTTTTATGCTTGATGAAAGTGCATTTCTGATATAATCCAGTGTGTTTCGAAAAGGTTTTGTGAGCCTTTAGATGAGCGTGTAAAAATTTGACCATTTTCAGTATGTCCTCAAAATTGCAGCTAAAGTGTGAGTGTGAGTGTGTGTGTGTGTGTGTGTGTGTGTGTGTGTGTGTGTGTGTGTGTGTGTGTGTGTGTGTGTGTTCGCATGGTTGCAAAATTATTTCCCTGGCAAAAATTGTTCACCTGCATAAAGTCTTGGCTAGGCTCCTGCAGATATTTAAATGTGTGGTAGCTTATGCATTTAAAGCTGTTGTAGATAAAATTGAAATGAAACATGCTTATTCACGAGGGAAATACTACTGGAAGCAGGATTTGACTGAAATCCAAATACGTTTTTATTTGCACTGGTAAACTACACAAAATGCCTGTATGATCTGCCCTCCTTGACAGAAACGAGTTGCTCATTTTCTTTCATCCACAAGGAATAACAAACCAAAAATCTCATGTTATAATCAAATGATCACAAATACTCTCCAGAGGAACGTAAAGCTGTGGAAATGAAAAAGCACCTCACCTCGTCATACTGCAATGTGCCTGTTTTGTCTGCTTAAAAACAAATTGGTGCTGAATCTCTTTCTGGATTATCTAGACACATAACAGCAATTATGTTTCTTGTGCAGTACTTCAAGTACAGCCTTGGCCCTCATCATAATCTAACTGATCCAAGTAGCTGTGCAGTAACTATAGTCTGAAACAACATATAGTGAAACAACGTCCAACAAGTTGCGGTATATTCTCTAAATTAAAACAAAAATTACATACCTGTTGATTAGGAAAAGGGCCAACTCAGGATCAGTTTTAAAACCTTTCAAATCTCTCAGCTCTCTCCACTTGGTGAAAGCCCGACCGAGGTTTACATGCGTTTGGGCTCAAGCCCTATCACTGTCCCGTTTAGCCTTCTTCTGTTCTTTTTCTTTTAGATGTTGCTCCTTCTTTATCCGCCATGACATCGAAAGAATAACCAAGTTCTTATAGATACACCTGGTAAAACTGTTATGTGTTCAGCAATGCCTGCTGCGTACTGCTTACTCGAAGAACACTCTCTGTAAACACGGCTCTTCTTCTCTCAATTTATTGGTGGATCAACAAACAACTTCCAGGTGCATGCCACCACCTACTGTACAAGAGACTACTCCCTACTACAGCTGCTTTAAGTCCATAGTTCGTTCTTTTAAGCTGTCTACTTTGTCATCGCACCAATCTTTCTGTTTGAAATGCTCAAATTTTGGGATATTGGACGTGGTCAGGTGCTGTTGTTCTTTGGTCCTAGTTGGTGGAATGTGATGCTGTTGATGGTAGGGTTGGGCGCAGAGAACCGAAGGGAACCTTTCATTCATCTTCTAACCACTTCATCCTCTTTAGGGTCGCGGCTGACATCGGGCGAGAGGCAGGGTACACCCTGGACAGGTCGCTAGACTATCGCAGGGCTGACACATAGAGACCTAGTCCCCAAACTGCATGTCTTTGGACTGTGGGAGGAAGCCGGAGTGCCCAGAGAGAACCCACGCTGACATGGGGAAAACATGCAAACTCCGCACAGAAGGGCTCCCACACCCGGGATCCTCTTGCTGTGAGGCAACAGTGCTAACCACTGCACCACTATGCTGCCCCCGAGTAGAACCGATTTCAAAATTTCAATTCCATTGGAACTGTTCTTACGTTTTAATTTTGGTACTCCCAAACAGTTCCTAAACAATTTGCACTTGCGCTTTATTTTTTTTAGTGTATGCGGCTGCGTGGGATTGCTTTCACGACAGCTGCCAAATCCGGGTCCTTTTTATTCGTATAGTCCAGTAAGGATAGAAAAAGGCCGCTCCCTCCCTCAGACATGTTATTAAAAGCATCTATCTTCCCTAATAGAGGCAGCTGGTTTTCTGTCAGAAATCCTACATTATCAATGAGAGAGGAGACATAATACCTGTTCTTTCGTAGTTGGTGCTGATGCTCTATTCAAGCCAGTCTCAGTTATGACACCAATCAGGGACAAATGAACATTTCCTTCCATTGAAAATGGAAGGAAGTCATCCATGGGTGCTATTCCACAGGTAGCATTTAGGCTAGCAGGTGCATTGCTAGCATGCTAGATTCAGAGCCACATTTGCTCCCTCTTCTGTAGATGGAGCTTGAAGCAGCACTGTGTAGCTTCTTTCTTAAATCTATTCTCCATCCTCGGTGTTATTTCAGTCCGATAATAGCTTGCTTCACTGTGAGAAATGCTAGCACTGTCTTGCTAACTCACTCTTGACGTTATAGCAACAAATCAAACCTGTAGGTCATAGGTCAAACATCGGACCAATGAGCATACATCCCCAGTTGTGATGCAAACGTAACCAACAAATATGTGTTTTTTAAAATTTAATTTAATGTTATTTTATTTTTATTTTTTATTTCATTTACCAAAGAGGATTTCATGGTCAATATGATAAATTTAAAGTAATTTAAAGTAATCATTAAAATAATGACATACCCAGGCTACCTTTCTCTTTATAGGTAAATGTGGAAAGTCTATGACGGCAAAATGTGATGACACACTTTATATAAAGGTACTGCAATAAGCATTAATTAATGCTTAATAAGCACCAATTAACCAGTTAATGAGCACTTAAGACAGAATAAGATGTTTATTACCATTAACATTAACACAGTTATTATTGCATATAGGAGCATTATAAGCACTTAATAGAAACTTGATAACAGCGTATAAAGCTATCCTAAATGTTAATTAATAAGATGTGTATTTACATATGATTTATCAGGGTTAATTATAGAACAATACCAACATTTATTACTGGTTTATAAAACACTATAAGACCCTATCAGATTAAATTAATAAGATGTTATTAATAGTTAATTAATTAATTAGTTAATGAAACTAACAGTGTGCTAACATCCTGGGGACTAATTGCTACTGGGACACAAAGATGATGTGTCTGGAACAATTCATCTACAGCACAAAAAAAGAAAAAACTCACTGCATGACGGTCACGCTGGGCGCCACTCGCCACTCCTCATCTGAGCACAGAACCTGATAATGCTGAGATGGTTGAAACAACTGATGCAAGCCCCTCTAGTGCCGCTCCAGCTGGAGTAGGATGCGACACTTGGCTTTGGGACTCTGAAGACGGTGTTTCATCTGTTTCTGCCCCTGTGGTGAGTTACTTTGTGAAAGTAGGCTAGGCAAACGTTAGCTTGTTGATTTTTAGCAAGTTCTAGTTCTTTGCGATAGCTAACACTAGCAGCTCAGCAAATCATGTACGTGATGGCCTTACAAAGTTAAAAAATGTGACCATGTTCTAAATTTTGATGTTTATGATAATGACAGTAATGTTACAGTTAATCAGAGGAGGTGTACTTGGTTCATTCAGTCAGTAATTCTTAGGCTAGCAGCTTAAGCTAACGTTACAGAGATGAAGGTCATGCTTGAACTAGCAGCCAGTCATGTTTCTGAATTTCCTGCAGGTAAGCCGAGTATAATGATCACCCAGATAACAGTATGTTTTAGCAGAACCTTAGTGTGTAACTGTGTAACTCAGAGACATTGAGGCTGCGATTAAGAGTGTGTGTGTGTGTGTGTGTGTGTGTGTGTGTGTGTGTGTGTGTGTGTTTATGTGTTGCGGCTCCTGGAGGGTGCCGCTAGAAATAGCTTCGGTTGCTAAGTGCGTCGCTAATGACGTTCTATGTGATTTAAAGTGTGTGAAATGTGTGTGAAGATGCATATGGTTGAGATACAAGAATGACAGTAAATGTGTGAAGCAGGATGAGCAGAGTGAATGTGTTAGGAGCATTGATGAGCTGTGTGTTATGTTGAGCAGGCTTATGGAAATAGGCTACATCATGTTCATGCTAACTCCCGCTGATTTACTAACACCATAGCCTGACTTCATTCCTCTCCGTCAGTAAGGTTAAAGGAGCATTCCATACATTTTGGCAATTGAAGATTGTATCAGACTCAGTGTGTGAGTGTTTTATTACCACTCTTGTGAAACCATTATGAGAGTAATTCAGTACTAGGCCGTGGATTAAAAACAAGGGAAGATTAAATGTGTTTATGGGTTTAATTCTGAGCCTTCTCTTTCAGAGGGATGGGCTGACATTACAGATGGCGTCAGATGGACTGCAGAAGACAACCCTGTAGCTCTTGTAGCCATGCAGGTAAACAAAATAAACTCTCTAGAGAGGAATTAATATGCTACGGTGTATGTTTAGCAATCGTGACAGTAAAAGTTTTTTTTCTTCTGTATTTCAGACAGTCCCAGGTCAGCATTTGAAATATTGACTAACGGTGCAAGCTAATTTTTTTCAGTTTTCAGTTGTTTATGTTAGTCAATCAGTTAGTTAGTCTGTGTATTTTATATAGATAACTGCGCCCAAGTTTCCGTTATAATGGAAATTTATTCCCTCTAAATGCGAATAAATCGCACGTCAATTAAAAACTATGAACCAAAAACGCCCAATCTATACCGAGTAAGACAATCTGCTTGATCCCCGTCTCTAGTATACCAGCAGAGAACCTGCAGAACTGAAACAACGAGAAAAAACACACCGGGCGACACAACCTCTCTACCTGAGCAGCTGAAGCTGTGGCTCACACCCTCAACACACAGACACACAGACGGTGCTTCTGCATGCCAGCCAAACTTATGCGCAACTGTGAGAAATAAATATGTGAGGTGTACGCTGCTTTTCTATCTTTTTTCCCTTTTCTTTCTTTCTTTCTTTCTTTCTTTATTTATTTATTTCTGTCAGTGACATACACTCCTAACACAGGACAGGTTGCTTTCATTGACTAAGTTATTATTAAGCCATAGTGATGCGCGGATTGGCTCTGATAGCACCCGAATCAGCATGTACGCTTCAACCATCCAGCCGTTACAACATGATTGAGCTAGCAAAGCAGTTTTGTGTTGCTATGTGTGGTATTTATTCAGTTTTGGGAAACCACAATGTCTAGAAAGCATCAGTGGCTGCAGCTGACAGGGACAGCTAACAGCAGCAGCAAAGCTAACATCAGGGCGTCATCTGTTAAAAGCCTCCCGTTATCAGATATGTCATGAAACTACTCCAGTTAGCTCAATCATGTTGTAACTAAGACATCCGCTGGAAAAAAAAATTAATTACAAACAAAACGTGCACACAGAAAAAGTAACGTTTGTTCGATCATTGTATTTATAGACTTTACAAACATCAGATTATTCTAAACGGTGATACAGTGATGTGAAAAATGTGATATTTATATAGATATATAGATAAATAGATATATATCTAAATTCAACAAGGTAAACAACGAGGCGATTCCCATTTACACAGTGGTCAAGAGTGCTAAACCAGAAGTGTCGCACAAAAAAACAGAAGCTGGCTGCATTCTGTTTTGCCTATATGTTTCCGTGAGAAATAAGGTGGATAAACTGTTACTAAAGTTTCTATTAAGTGCGTATAATGCTCCTATAAGCAATAATAACTCAGTCAGTTATGCTGTAATAAACAGTTAGTCCAGTCTTATTAATGTTAATAAGCATCTTATACCAGTGTTCAACATAACATTTTTTCCCCACTGGCCCCCTGGGCCAGTAGTTAAGAGTTTTACTGGCCCCTTGTATATTCTTACTGGCCCAAGTAAAAAAGAGAGAGAGAGAGAGGGAAAGAGAAAAAACGAATATAAAACTTCATTTAATTTAACTTCATTTCATTTAACTCCATTATACCTCATTGTAGTGCCTAATGGTACAGCAGTCCTCACAGAAGCTGATGTATGATGTCACAGCCTCTGTGTACTCATCCACCTCTTAGATGACCTCACAACAGGTTTACAGAGCTTTAACTTCTGCCTGTATGAGGGAATCAGATGGACGGTGGAGTGGTCAGAGTGGCCCGGTGCAGCACGGGGGACGGTGTGATATGCGTTGTTAACAGTTAATGGTGATCCAGGATATTCTTCTCTCTGGTCGGACATTTTTATAAACTGTTTGTATCTGGGGAGTTCATGGGTGAAGTTACCTTTGTTAAAGTTAACAAGGACAATAACTACGGAGTCCGCTCCACACACAGTGGCCTATCTGGTTGGCGAGTGTGCGCTGTAGCCTACCTCCTGCATGTTGGCCTGCGGTGGGATGTAAACACCGACCAGAATGAAGCAAACTCACAGGGGGTATAAAAAGGTTTGCAGTTGATGAAAAAAAGATTCCAGATCATCAGTGCTGCTGGATCACTGTCATGTCATTATACCAGCCACTGTTAGTGTAAAAACAGATACTGTACCTCCACCTTTAGTTTTGCCGGAGAGTTCCGTGTTACGATCTGCTCAAGAGTTGGAAGCCTGCCAGCTGCAGCACAAAGTCCGGTATCGATCCACACAGCCACGTGTCTGTGAAGCACAAAACTGGAGGTGTAGACAAGTATCCATTTTTCACCGTCAGTAGCTGAAGTTCATCCAGTTTACTAGCCAGCGAACACACGTTGGAGAGAAATATACCGGTGTGCGGTGTCCGCATTGGTGGAGACGCACAAGCACACCAGCACGTTTCCCCCTTCTCCGGTGTTTCATTGTATGAGCAAAGGTGAGGGCACCTGTTGCCAATAAGCCCAATAAATCCACTGAAGGCTTGAGAAAAGTGGGATAAAAATCCGCTGGAGTTGTTCCCCTGACAGAAAAAGCCTTACAGCATCACTGGCCTGAGCGGGCCTGTGACCTGTCAGTCAACTTGCCCGACATACTTTTTGATTGGCCCTGGGCCATCGGCCCATGGGTTATGTTGAGCCCTGTATACCATGCTCAACTAACCCTCTATACCGTATAAGTGCTCATTAACTGGTTAATTGGTAATTACAGTACCTTAATATAAAGTGTTACTTTTTTTCCCTCTGTGACAGAATCTGGGATTGAGAGTATGAATAGGTAAAGCATCACAGAGGTGTGTGTGTCCATCATCATTCCCCATGTCTTCCCTCTGGGCCTGGGGGCAAGCTGGTGGCCTCTAATGGTCACCATCTTGAGCCCTTAGGTTAAGACTGAACCCTATTACTATTCAGAAGATGCAATAAAGAGTGCAAGTGGTGGGTTATTGACCCATCTTAAATGAAATATCACAATGTTATTGTAATTCAGCTTTCAGTTGGAATACTGTGTGAACCTGCACAATGTACTTATACATAACATCTGACACCATGTGACGACGACTTTCTGAGATGACAATTCTAATGTGTCTCCATTAGGCTTATAGGATTATACGCATAGACTTCAGTATCATATTGAAATGGTGTCCCAAAAGCAGTGGCTGTTGTTGCAAGATACTGACCCAAGATTTCACTATATGAGGACATTCAAACGTGTCACACACAAGTTGGGTCAGTGTTTTATGGAGTTATGATTTTATGATTATATGATTTTATATGATGACATCTGATTTTTTAAAAATAAAAATTTCCTCTGTGAAATAAGCATGCAACCTTTTTTGACCATAAAGAATTGAAATCGAGAATCGTTTGGAACCAGAATCGAAAACCAGAACCAGAACCAGAATCGTTCAAATTCAAACAGTGCTCAGCCCTAGTTGATGGTGTCGGTGGGTAGCTTGAGTTTTTTGGAAATAAATTATTTGAAAGATTTTACGGGGTCATCTGTGGTGTGTTCCCCTTGTGCTGCTTACCTTGTTGTGGTGGGGAACCTTGCGTGTCTCTATGGGATAGCTATTAACGGGGGCTCAGCCCCTGGCAGGTTCAACCAAGTCAGGCAGGTATTCCGGGGAGAGTCCAGACCAAAATCAGCACCTAGTCCTCCAGGTGGACGTGGGGCCAATGACCTCACCCCGTAAAAAAACTCTCTTTCTCATCTCGTTGCAGAAGCATTAACGTAAGTAAGAAACCCTACCTCCTAGGAGATGAAACCTCTGCAAGCAAAAAAGCTCAAGGGATTATGAAGACACACACTAAAAACCATATGGAGAGGGTGCAATGGAACCTTTTGTCCCCTAGGGAGCCTACTAACATTGCCACCTGGAACATCAGGACCATGTACACAGCAGGAAAGACGTCAGCCATTGCAGATGAGATGAAGAGATACAAGATCTCTGTCCTCGGCCTGTGTGAAACTAGATGGCTCCAGACAAGAGAAGTCAAACTGGCCAGTGGTGATTCCACATTCTACTCTGGACTTGAGTTTAGATTGGGCCCAAAAAATTTAGCCTGACCCGGCCTTAGCCCGTGCACGTTATGTCCGGGACCGTCCTGGCCCATCCAATTAACTGTAATTATGGGCCCGAGCCTGATTTAAACCCGACATTTTTCAATAAGTTGGCTGTTAAAATTAACGCTAAGGGCACACCGAGCGTGTTAGTGCCGTGAAAGTCCTGCGAATGTACTCGCAGGCGCTTGACTGTCCACACAGGCAGCGCATTTCAGCATCATATCATTTTTCACTTCAACAGGTCATTTTAAACATGGGTAAGTCCATAATTCATTGTGCCGCTGCTGCTGAATGAATGTAGCAGAAACACTGGGAAGGAGACATGTCTGGAAGTGGTCGGGAAAAAGAAAACAAATCACAAACCCTGGATATCAACAGAAACACTGAAAAGAGTAGAAGAAAGGAGGGCAAAAAAAGGATTGACTAAACCTATGCAAAACCAGGGCAAAAAAAAAGGCAGCAGCCCACAGAGATTACCAAGTAGCAAACAAGGAGGTGAAGAAAAGTGCTAGACATGACAAAAAGAATTACATTGAGGTCTTGGTACAAGGAGCTGGGGAAGCAGCTGGAAAAAACAACCTCAAGGAACTCTACATGACCACCAAGAAACTTACCGAAAAGTTTAGGCGGTCAAACACACAAATCTGTGATAAACAGGGACAACTCCTTACCACTAAAGAAGAACAACACCAAAAGTGGACAGAGCACTTTAAAGAGTTGCTCAACAGACTGGCAGCCGGACTTGGACTCAAAATAAATGGATCAAAAACTAAAATTATGTGGATTACCAACGAAAACATGAACCCTATAACCATCAGCAACCAGACTCTGGAAGAGGTCGACAATTTCACATACCTGGAAAGTGTAATCACTGTGGACGGTGGGACAAAAGAGGAAGTCAAGACAAGCATAGGAAAAGCAGGAACAACATTAAACATGTTAAATAGGATCTGGAAAACCAAAAACATCTCACTCAATACCAAGCTGAAAATATTCAAGTTCAACGTTAAGACCGTACTGTTATATGGATCAGAAACCTGGAGGACCACCAATGACATCACCAATACATTGCAAACTTTTATCAAACGCTGCCTAAGACGCATTCTCAGGATCTTTTGGCCGAACAAAATTAACAACATGACCTGTGGGAATGCACAGATACAGTGGAGGTCCAGATGATGAAGACAAAGTGGAGCTGGATTGGTCACACACTTAGAAGAAACAAAACAGCAATAACCAAACAGGCATTAACATGGAACCCACAGGGCAAGCGAGGCAGAGGAAGGCCCAGAAACACCTGGAGAAGCAGCACAGAGCAAGAAATAAAGAAGGGACTCACATGGACCCAGCTGGAGAAGATGCCCCAAGACAGACAAGGGTGGAAACGTTTCCTCAATGGCCTCAATGTTCTGAAAGGAATACAAAGTCCTGACTAACTAACTGTGGTGTGTTCAGGGATGCCAGTGAAAACGAGATTGTCCCTCATGCTGCGTGATTGTAAATCCAGAGTAGTTTCCTTCATTGCTTTATTGTCAGCTGTAACAGAGGTGGGCTGTGTAGTAACAGAGGTAAGCTGTGTAGTGAGTGTGTTGACGGACTGTTACGGAGATTTATTTGCTGCATCACTTTCTGACAGAATATCAGAAACTGAAATATCCTTTGAGTCACTGAAACTTAGCCAAAGTCTGGACAGTGGCACTCAACCAGGTGACACTTTTTCTACATGCCAACAGAGTAGAGGACTCTGGTGAGAAAAGGAGAGGAACGTGTTTTACGGGGAATTAGGACTGGTGTGACTGGTACACTGGGCAGAAGAGGCTTCATAGTGGAGTTGTGCCCATGTTGCAGGAGGAGCAACCATATGGCTGTTTTGTAGGGGTCAAGATGCATGGACAGTTAAATCATTCAATATCCAGAAGCCATGGATTACCAGAATTTTCTGGAAACATGAACAATTATAAAGCAGTAGCCAACACTCAAGAAGACAAATAATAAGGACTAATTTACAATGCACAATTCAAAGGAGATGATAAGGTCACATTTCACTTGAGTTTTACCTTTTGCTACACATTTCATGTGAAAATAAAGATTGATTGATTGATTGATTGATTGATTGACTGTAGAAAATAATGGAAGTAGTCACCCTGATGTTAGCCATTGGTTTGTGGACTCCTGTTTTGAAGACTGGAGTTTAAGATCTTGTAAGACCGTTATTACTTTTTCCATAAGAGAAATAAGGAGTCACAGTTTGCAGGTAGACTGGCTTATGCTGATTGAACTTCAAGGATTTTCAAAATTGCAAAAGGAAGGGGGTTGTGAAAATCAGAAGTATTACTTAGTCCATATTTATACATGTATGGATGTATGTAATGGAAATATTTAAATTTGTTCAAAGAAATACCTCTTTGTTGCTTCTCAAACCCTATCATGTATCTAAGACCTTTTTCTATACAGTGGGTGTGCACTACGTACTTTGTATTTTTGTGAGCAAGACTTGATTTATTTGTTTTTCATAGCCTTCTGCCAGCTGGAGCACTGCTTTCTTTTCAGCAGGTGGCACAAGTTTTCTTTGCACAAAAAGAAACATCCAAGATTTCATCTCTTGACATTAATCCAGGTGTTGTTCATCCTCCAATAATTTGTTTTGAGTCCCAACACTGATCAAGGCCAATATTTCCCTAGTAAAGACCATGCCAAAACAGAGACATTTTTAAAGGTTTAGTGACAGGAGGAGTATAGGATTTTGATGATGGATGAATGGATGTGAGGAAAGGGATGAGTGTGAGGGAAGTTGTTCCTTTGGAACGGATGTATGAAGACTGGGGAGGAAGAGACTCAGTGTGGGGGATATGCCTCTGGAGTTGACTCACCCGAGCCAATTATGGGATCTAGCAGTACTTGCAAAAGGAGAGATGGGAGAGGTATGCAAAGGATTAAATAAAAGGGGATGAACAAAGGGAAGAGAGGGTCAATGATTAAGAACAGGGATGAGCAGGGGGTGTGATCAGGGTGATGGATGAGGGGGAGGGAAAGAGAGAGTGGGTTGAGAAAGCTGATATAAACAGGGCAGAAAAGGTTGATAAGGTATAAGTAGGCTTGACTGGTGATTAGAGGTGTGGTTGAGGCATGACCCTGCTCACGAACCTAAGTAAACCAGTTCATATCATTAATTATGAGGCCACATTCATGGCTGGGGGCATTATGTTTTCGGGTTGTCCATAAGTGCGTATGTACATAACGTTTGTTTGTCTCAGTCTTGTGACTGCTATATTTCAGAAATGCCTTGATGGAATTTTTTAAAATTTGATGCAAAAGTCCACTTCAACTGATCACATTTTAGTGGTCAAAGGTCATTATGACCTCACATAACATGTTTTTGGCCACAACTCAAGAATTCATACTCTGAGTAAGACAAAATTTCACACAAGCGTCTAATAGGATGAAGTGATGAAGTAATGATATTTTATGTCTAAAAGGTCAAACGTCAACTTCAGTGTGACATAATGTTCTGCAAAAACACTTCTCTGGCCATTACTCAATGTTATCACACAAAGACAGAAAGGAAGAAATTTGGTCAGATACTGAATTGGTGACACTTTTGGGTGTCCACCATTAAAACTGTGATTTTATTGATCTTGTGTGCTGCTGGTTTGATGATGTATGTGAGGCATCCATGTTTTAGAATTTGAAGCTTCTTTGCAATAACATCCATTTGAAGCTTTGTCAACTGTCATGACTACATATGAGTCTGGACAATCATGGCTCTAAACTGTAACTTGAATTATTGGCGAAAGCATACAACTAGGAGGCCATAATTTTAGTTATGGTTGCATCTTCAACTCAGATTATAGGCCACAGAATCACAATGAACAGAAACAGGGTTGCTGCAGATAAAGTGGATGCTAATGCATCATATCCCATTCACAGCGAGCACTGTAATAGGATTCTGATTTAAAATGCAATTTGTGTTTGTGTTTCTGTCTAGATAAGGCTCACCCGGACCCCTGGAGTCAGGATTTCATACTATGATTACATATGATGGATACTGTTGCATGCAGATTTCAATAAGATGACAAGTGACAGCGAGGGAGAGAGAGAGAGAGAGGGGGGGGGGGGGTTGAAATAGAAAAGAAAGATGTATAACCTTTTTTCTTAACTGAAGACAGGAAAGACAAATAATAATAAATTGCTTGCTGATTAATTGAATGTAACTTTATGATGGCCTTTTGCTCAATGATTTATCATTCTTCAAGACTGTCACCATGCTCTTTGGTGAACAGATGCTGAAATATTTCATGCTGATGAAGCTCATTTAAATTTGAGAAACAGAGAGGGAGAGAAGCCAAGGGTTATCTGACATCTGCAGTGTCTCTGATTTTTAAACAAACACAGATCAACAGATCAGCCAGATGAAACAAATGTGAAAAAGATTCAGTCACTGCGTCTGTGTGTGTGTGTGTGCATGTGCATTTTTGTTTTCACTTATCTTGCTTACGTGCAAACCAACTCTAAGCGCGTTCTGCTGAATCCCCATTTTCCTTTAATCTTCACTTGCAGTTTATGCTGAGATGAAGCATAATGCACATCAATCAGGAACACACACACACACCAATGCGTATATCAAAGATAAAATTAATGATATCAAACAGAGTTATAAATATGTAGATTATGTTCTTACCCGTTGCAGTCTGGAAACAAACACACACACCACGTTTGCAATCACAACAAAACACATTCTGACACCAACAAAAACTCAGAGACAAAAATCTAATCACATAGTTTGGAGCACTACTTGAACTACAGCAGCGTTTCTGGTTGAAGTCCAGTACAGTCCATTCATGAAGGATTAAAGATGGCTGTGCTGTTTTTTTTTTTCCCCAGACTAAGGCTTGTAAAACATCCTGTTTTCAATGTAGTTCTAAAATATCTATTATTAGGCTTTCTCTGAGCTCGGGAAAAAAAAAAAAGGATTTCTATAAATTATTCCTACATTATTACAGATACGGCAGATTTATTTAGGGACGCTACTGTATTGCTTTGAATAGAAAAGACGAAACCTTTACTTAGAAATCAGAGTATCATACAAAAGCTTGAAGATGTTCCCAATGTGTATTGCATGGCAATGTTGGAGCCGCTTGACTGGAGTGTATTTATAAAGTCTCACTTACACGTTCTCTTCCTCTCTCTCACGTACGCACTCATAATATGCCTGACTCTTACAAGGACACCGCTCAAAGCAGCCTCCACTGTAAAATCCCAGGGAGCTCTTACCTTAAAATGGGCTTCATAATTTACGTTTGTGGGTGTTTTAAACTGAGCTGGGTCCAAAAACATTTGGTAAGGGAACAGAGCTCATAAAAACAACCAGCTTTGACACCACAAAGGATATTAAAACAGTTATTGCACTTCGTCTTGGGTGTTGTATTCTTTCATATTTAAGGGTATCCTTGAACAAATGGAAGACTGCTTATGCGACAATATTGCAAAATGCTTTGAAATGATGAGGAAATTACAGCGTGTGTGTGACAAAGAAAAGGATTTTAAATGTAGGGGAAAGAAAGAGAATAAGAGGCGGCACGGTGGTGTGGTGGTTAGCATTGTTGCCTCACAGCAAAAGGGTTCCTGGCTTGATTTCGGGTGCGGGAGCCCTTCTGTGTGGAGTTTGCATGTTTTCCCCATGTCATCGTGGGTTTTCTCCGGCTACTCCGGCTTCCTCCCACAGTCCAAAGACATGCAGGTTGGGGACTGGGTTAATTGGTGACTCTAAACTGTCAGTAGGTGTGAATGTGAGTGTGAATGGTTGTCTGTCTCAATGTGTCAGCCCTGCGATAGTCTGTCAAGGGTGTACCCCACCTCTCACCCAATGGATGGATGGATGGATGGATGCAGAAATAATGTGATGGGTCATGGGTCTACCCTGAATATTCTGCCAACAAGATTCAAGGTAACTGACAAATCATAAGCAGCCAATGACAAACAAATAAAAAACAGACAACTTTTTTGGAGAACATACAAGTCCACATTTTATCACCATTCACCAGTTTGAGGCAGGATTTTAAACTAAACATATTGTCCATTAATTCATTATATTGGAATTAAAGTGTAGGCTCATGGCCTCAAGGCTTGTTTACACAGAAGGTGTTGAAGCTGCATTTTTTAGTCATTTGTCTCATGTGCATCTGACGGCAAAGATATGCTTCAGTCTTAATCAGTGCAGCTGTCTTCACAGGCTTCATAACTGATTAATTTTAACTCGCGCTTTATGGATGTAGCTGCAACCTTAAGCATATTTTTACACTACAAGTTTATTCTCTTAGATAAGAAAGTACAGTTTGTGGTACACCTGGCCTCCACTTATTTTTTATAGATTGGCAGGGAGTCTGTTATGTATAAAACTTTGCTTCGTTTAACTCCCAGTCAGCCATGACAGTGTGACATTGAACCAGCATGCACAATACCAGGACCCTGAAGGGCACTGAAGCAGCTGAATGGAATTCAGCTATTGATAATTTTCTTATTTACATCGGTTCTTTTGCCACTGTGACATTTCAAAATGTCTTTTGTGACAAAGGCCTGTTCCCAATATGTTGAACTTAAAATTACAGTGTGGTGACTGTTATAAACAGGTCTTCAAACTGGCAGCTGTCTGTACAATCTGTACAATATAAAATGAATGTGGCATCAAATTTAAGACTGACTTCAGCATGACATGATCCTTTAATTACATATTGAAGAGCTGTCCATCAGCATTTGGTCTTCCCAATAGCAGTTGGCCCAGGTCCCCTTGCTGACATGGACTCTCAGCCCATTGTATGGACACTCTTCATTTTAAAAGCAGAAATAGTTAACACACTTCAATTAATGTTTAAATGTTTTAAGTTTAATTTTCACTCTCTTTTTTTATATTTATGATTTGGGCATTCATATTTTTTTCCTTTCTCTTACTGTGTAAATTGTGACCAAAGCATACTAAGTTAAATTCCTTGTGTGTAAAAACCTAATTGGCAACAACCATGTTTCTGATTCTGATATGTCACAGGACTCACAGAAGCCATCTGCCTGAACAGGATGGGCACAGTTCTGAGGGAAAAAATGATTTGAAACTCTGAATATTAATGGATACACTAATACGCTGATGGATGTTTGTGACTTGTATGCTTGTGTGTGTGCATGGGCCTCTTCCCCCAGGCAAATTGATAAGCTTATCCAAATTGAGAGGGTGTTTCATAAGCAGATGGTATTGGTAGCTCAGGCTTTGGCCCTCTGAGACTCAATTTGGCCCATAATTGGACCAATTAGTCTGGGCCATAAAACATAAATCATGCTGCACAGGTACAAATCTGCCCACAAAGATAAACAAACACCATAAAACTAAACAAAGACGTAGATGCACTGATACACACAGCTTAGAGTTTAAGACGTGTGAGCAAAGTTTCTAGTTTGCACTGACACACTGGGCTGAGCAAGCATGGGCATGGACAATAAAAAGTGCAGCATTTCCACACTAACTCACAAGCCAGGCACCACAGTATCTATTCTGTGCATTAATGTCAAATAACTCTTTATGCAGATGATACTCTTTTATACATTACTGGTAGAAAAAAAAATGAAAACTCTCCTTCCATTGATGGAAATTGACTGAAATTTTCTCTTAGATGCAAGAGGGGAGGTGGATGGGTCTAACAAGCACAGGACTATGACCCAAGAGACCAATGTCCATGTCCAATGTGAAAAGAATAAGTTATTTTGTCAGTTGTTTGTTGTGTGAGTCATTGGTAATGTCAGTCAAACTTCAACCAGAATCTTTTTACTAACCCTAAACAAGTGGCGTTGTTGCTTAATCCTAACCACTGACCTCTTTCTTACTCAGGTGAGTGGACTGTGACTCACTGTCTACTCTTCTGCATCAAGATCTGCCAACACCCTGCGACAATGCACAAGGCTGCCCCCGCATCATTGTGATAATGCAGTGGGCTTCTGCCCAAGCATCAAAACAATGTAGGGACAGTAAATTAAATAAATACATTTTCGGTCAGCGTTTTTAAGATATGATTATATGATCGATTATAATTGTATCTTTGCAGATACTTAAAAACCTTCGTCATAAGGCTGATAACAAATATATCTGTAGTGGCATTACATTTCTTAATGAGTTTGCTCTTGCAAATTAGTAGCATAAAAACACAATTTATTAGAGACAGGTACAAGGTGCTCATATTACCATTTGTCTGTACTAAATACAACCACAACTTAGTTTGTTCACAACAGATAGAGATTTTCTCAACTGTAACAATACATAAATAATCAAGTGGAAACTCTTGGAAAGCTTATAATGATCACATCAGTCTAGGTCAAAGTAATCACTATGTGGATGATTCAAATTTTTTTTTTTTCTATTTCCATATTTCATATTCAGATTACCATCTAATTGATGTTTGTATATTTATTAAGTAAATTTAAAGTAATGAAACAGTTTTAACTATTTTCTATTTGCCTAAGCAGCCCCCTGTGCAGTTTATTAAAGAATAACTAAACCCTGGACTTTTGGCTAAGGTGCCTCCTCTGTGGAACATGAAAATGGGCAGGGTTGGTAAGTGGGGGCTAAGACACGCCCAGTCACTCCATTGTGTCACCTCCCTTTTGTTGCACTTACAGTGGTGTGGTGAGTATGACAGTCCACTGTCATACAATGTGACAGAAGCTGCCTTCATATTCGCCACTTGGCACCGGATCAGTTAATAGCAAAACTCAAATGCAAGAGCCAGGTTTCAACCTGTAGAGGGCAGCCACTATGCACAATATGCAGACCTATATTAATCAGCAACACTACTTGATACCCATATATATTGGTTTCAACTGAAAAGGTGGTTTAGGGTTTTAGTTTCTTTTGACACACAATGTTCTCTCTCTTTTTAAATCACTCAAACCTGCCTATGGAACCTTCGAAACTGTCTTCTCGCAGCCTCGCCACTAATTCTTCCGTCGCTTCTCTTACCAAGGATCTGCTCAAGGAGGCATTACATGACTTGGCATAATCAATCCTTTCAACCAACAGGTGCCAACCCCGTGCACATTTGTTTTCTGTCTCCATCACTTGCAGCCATGACTAGAAGCCATAAGCCTCAAGGAGACTACATTTTTTACTGAGAGAAAAAGACTTTTTTTTCTCGTGATGGTTTCAGTGGGCATGCAGCACCAGCTTCAGGTAGCCAGCTGGAAGCAAACGGGGAAACTATCATGGTGGGAGTAAAGTCATTATCCGACTAAATAAATAAATAGAAATACCATAGTTTTTTTTTTCCCCCATATGTTGTCATGTATGAGAAGACCAAAAATAAACAAGTGGGCTATTTGAATACTATAAGTGAATTATTTAAAGAGTATTTTTACTGGAATGATTCTGTCTAAAGCTTTTTGACATATAAGTGTCAGATCACTGTCAGTGAGATTACCACTGTACAAATTTACATTCAATTATCATATAGAAAGCTTTGTTGATAAACTTTTTTGTAGAGACATAAGCAAGCAGCTCGCCGAGTTAAAGAGGATTGTTGAGGTTGTTTTTTCTCCGAGTTCTGGATTATGTAGATATAATAGACAAACTGCTGCCTCCACACTTACCCCCTCACATTCTGTTTACCATTTAGCTCTCAAGTTCATCACTGAAGACAGTTAACACTCACCACTGCATTTAATATGATGAGGTTGGATGGTCGTTTTTGGCATAATAGCCACTGGCATTTATCTACAAAGCTGTTACCATTTTAATATTGCTGCTTGAGTTGAAACAATGATCCAGAGTTCAATGCTGCAGGAACCTTGTACTGGAACTACTCTCAGAAAAATTGCTTTAATAAATAGCAAGCCAGTCTTATGGGATAATCAGCAAATATATCTAAAAATGTAAACACTTTAACACCCCTGTAACTTAAACATTAGTCATAATAATCACCCAAACTTGCCTTATGTTTTTATTCTGTTTCTGTTAGTTGTTTTTCAGTTGTAGTTGACGTTTTTTTCTGTCTCCTTTGAGCAGGGCATTTAAGGGACACACCATTACTCCTTCTCCAAACTGTATAATATCTGATTGATTTCAGTTTGTTGCATTTTTGTAAGAATCAACCCTCGTTGTTTACTTCAATATGTAATTTTTGACATTTCCCATGGTGCTCTCCCTAGGGAACAAGCTTGGAAGTTGCCTTTAGCTGGATTTTAGAGAAAAAGATTTCCCGTCATTCACCCCCCTCACTCAAGACCCTCGATGTCTTTTTTCTACAGCATATCCTGCTCTATTAAGGCTGGTGTCTGTGGAGTAGCCTTTTGTCCCTTTATGATTGAGTATTGGTGCAGTGGGATTCTTTAGGAGCTGGACACCAATGCAGATACAATGAGGCTGAGACAGATGGTAAGGTTAAAGAGGTTTTAATGAAAAGGAGTGGAGGGGCTTGAGCTCAACAGGAGAAGGTTGTCAGGCAGCGGGGGAGAAAGGACTAGAAATGTAAAGGAGCAGATTGTAGGGAGAGATTGAAGGCCACTGACTGGCTGTCTGGAGCCTGGTGAATACTGGGTGGAGGTAGGCTGCACGACAGACTGCAGGTGACAGATGAATATTGGTGGACTAAAACCCCCTTCAAACAGAATTACAGGAGCTAGTGGATTATAAACTTGCATTAACTGTTTTCTTTTTTTTTTCTTTTTGGCCACTTGCAAGCACTGGAAACAAGCTGTAAACTACACTGACATATTATCACCTCATAAAATTGATGTGACGAACATGTTGGCAAACACTTTCTCATTAAAACTAACCAATGTAGGTCATACATTCACTTTACTTTGGGCTCTGCTTTTGGTCTCCACCAAGTCCTGAGGGAAATATTTGGCTCCTCAGCTGCTATATGATCCACTGTGTTTGTCAACTCATTATTAACCTTGTCTGATTGCCATTTGGTGCATTTTTTAGTGCCAGTGTCATATTACATAACATTACATTCCTAATTTCAGTAATCACATTACAGTTACTTGTCAAACAATTATGTTGTTACTTGCGTCAAATATGTTCTTTGATGAAAAAAAAAAAATCATCAAATGTGCCATCAACAGACAACTTAGCCTGGGCAATCTGTGCTGATTCAGAGGAGGAACAGGTTATCTGACAAATGATATGAGGAGCTCCTCCTTATGAGGTATAACCGCTGCTTTAGTGATGAACTCATCAAATAAGCTGGAATAGTTTGCCATTAAGCCGTGATTTGGTGAGCGAGCGACTTTGTTTTCCTTGAAGTCTGTCATCATCTAATCGTATTCCTCCTTATTAGGACAGGGATTTGTGATATGTGGGCATATGTAAGGCTTTATATTATATTGCTCACGGCCAATTACATGGTAATGCATCTCAGACGATGTTGGAGAGTAATGCAAAAGCCCTGGAACAAGTAGTGTAACTACTTACTTTCTGCAACAAGTAATTAAATAAAGAAATGCTTTACTTTTTTCATTAAAAAATAATGAATAATACAAACACTGACCTCCTTTTTTTGAGTAATGATCCCAACACTGGTTAGATTAAAGTGCATTAAGTAAAGTGCAACAGCAACACAGCAATAAGGTGAAACACACTAAAATGCTCCACTGAGCCAAGATGGGTTGTAATTATATATGGCTTTTTCACTGGTAAACCCCTTTACATATAAGCAGGCAAGTGACTGATTTACAGATACTAGCTTTCTTTGTTAATTCCATTGACTCCCACAAGTGTTTCTAGATAAAAGTCCTTATCTATTGCTGAATTTCAGCAGCTTCACACTAGATGTGGAACCACCCCAATATGTCACTTGTCACACAAACAGTCGCCTGGCCATTCACAACAGAAATGCATTTCAGTTTTATTATTAAATTCCATAGTTTAAGTGTGTGTGTGTGTGTGTGTGTGTGTGTGTGTGTGTGTTAGAGATGTGTGGTTGACCCGCGGACCCGCGGATAAACCGCGGATCGGGCAGATGACGCCACGAAAAATAATATTTTAATAAAATTCGGGTGGGTTGCGGTTGAAGCACTCAAATAAAAAAAAAAAAACAACATTTTACATATTATATTTTATTTATATTTATATTTTATTTTCAACCGAGGCTCCAATTGTTTGCTCATCAGCTTACTGGCAAGATATAATGAACTGCACTGTTTGAAAAAGACGATAGGCCTACTAATAGCGAGGCATCTTCAATAGACCTAAAAACTAATCGGCGGATGGCGGGCAGGTTTGGTTTTGAAAATTGGTGAAAAAACATTCGTGCAAATGGATAGCGGGCGGATAGAGATTTTAAGAAGCGGTTGCGGATGAAAAAATACATCATCCGCGCGTCTCTAGTGTGTGTGTGTGTGTGTGTGTGTGTGTGTGTGTGTGTGTGTTGGCCTCACTTGCTCTCTACTGTATGTAGACATGACAGAAAAATATGTGGAATGCCCAACCATGGGATACATATTTTATCATAAGAATCAGATTATGAATATCATATATAATATATATATTATATAATTCATAGCATATTATCAGATTATCAGTGTGTTCTTTTGCGAGATTTTTGCACAGCTCATGGAGAAAATAGACCAGATACCACTATCACTGCAGATTGCAAACTGGCTACCGATCTTGGTGAAGTGGCAGGTCCAACATGAACAGCCCAGCTGGTTAACATAGGCGCTGAAAGGAAGCTGGTTTTAACCAATGGCTACAATCTCTAATTTGACAATGGCTAAAAACAAAATTATATGCCCTTTCCTTTCAGCATTATTCAAACTTACCATTTCCATTATTGATGTAATATATTGCTAGAATATCATTGCTATTATAATGTTATGGTTGGTAATGTAATTTATTTGATACAGTATTTTGTACAACAGTGTCTGTGACAGTGTTCATTAGCAAGGAGACACTGTTTCATTTAGTTTTACGCATTATGCACTATGGTTTTATTGTTTTTATGATTTCTCTCTCGCAATTTTATAACACCTATGTTTTTATATCTTCTATCTCAAAAGGCATGTGCATTATATTATGTAATGTGTTATTGTGTCTTTGGTGCACCGCTGATTGCATATGTGTGTAGCACTTTTGCCCGAACACAATTTCCCCTTGGGGACAATCAAGTACATCTTATCTTATCTTATCTTATCTTATCTTATCTTATTCTGTCATTTGTATTCCCAAAAAGTTTAGCACTGTAATGAGCTGGCATCTATCAGGTAGGCAAACAGTCTAGTTGTGCCCTGAGCTTATGTAACTCAATAACAGGGCATAAAATGCATCTCTTTGCATGCAAAATCTTAGAGATACACCTAAAATAAAAGATACCTCTGTGGAAGGTAAAATCATAAAAGGACCTATGTATAAAAAACAACGTATCATTTGGAATGTATTTGAAAGTCTCACAAGAGTAAAGGGAGAGAAATCGTGTGTGTGTGTGTGTGTGTGTGTGTGTGTGTGTGTGTGTGTGTGTGTGTGTGTGCTCCAGGCAAGATTAAAATCACTGATCAGGGCATGGAAATATTAAAATAACCCAACCTTGCTTGGAGAAATGAATTTAGTCCAAGTGGGGCTCAAAATAGGAACCCGACATGACCGAGGTAACGTAGGCAGGCAACAATGGATACAGGCAGTCATTTCAGAGAGAGTACTGCAAGTACAGTAAATCAGAACTCCAGGCTGTCAGACTCACAGGTTAGAACAAGACAACTTGTAAAACTGACAGAGGATGGCCAGAGACACTGCTTGTAACACTCTAAAGCTTTGAGAAGCAGCTGGGAAGTAATCAGGGAGATGCAGATGCAGCTGGGGTTGAGACATCCCAGAGCAGACTCAGGAACTGTCAAGTGATGCAGAGCCAGAGAGCATGACACGACCACAGTAAATGTTGAAAAACAACCTCTGCTCTTTCAATCAAAGGAAGTGACACAAAGCCTGATGTCTGTGCCTCTTATCAAACTCCACTGTAGCTATTCTTGAAAATATACTCGGCATTTGTCTCCTGATAAATATGAAACAGCCAAATATTGCCATGTGCACGACGAGTGGCTGGGCATATGTTCCTGGCAAGATTTCTGAATGTTTTCAGTTTTGGGGCTTCAGAAGCATAGACACAATCTGAACAGACAGGGACTGACTTTATTTAAATGTCAGCTCTTTCCATGTTTTAGTATATTCAGTTTGGGTGTTATTGTGTTTGTATATGAGAGCGAGAGAGCGAGAGAGGGTTGGGAGTAAGGTCGTGCATTGTGTATCTAAATCTTTGAGGAAGCCGGTGTGTCTACAGTATTTATTTTTAGATTTCCTTCCTCACGTTTTGTTCTGACATGATTTATTAAGGAACAGGAACTGTCAGTCTCATCTCATCCTCTTTGTCTACAGTCCTGTTTCTCCTTTTTACTCTCCTTTTAACATTAAAAGGGCATTTCCTTGGTACTATATTTATACACCTTTTTTCTCATATTTTATATTCTAAGTGATCTTATAACAGACTACCAAATGAAGCTTTTTTAATGCATGTGGTTGCAATGCTTCCTCTGGGTCTGAATTCTTATTCTCCTTTTTACTAAACAAAGTACCAAACAAATTTATTTTTTAAAAAATCCCTCTTTAACAATTTTTTGAACAGGATCTCTAAATAGTTGTTCACCCATGAAATTCTCATAGGGGTGGTCAAGTAGGGCCTCTGAAAATTTCGGGGGGGGGGGGACATAAATCTGTTTTAACATTGTAGTTTGGTTCAAAGCCAATTCAAACTTTTAAAGGTAAGAGTGTAATGGGGCTTAGAACATTATGATGGCAGTTTATGATGCCCATTCTTATGTGCATTTTCATCTCACAAGTTGTTGCAGCAATTTCTGGGTTGACACCATTTGTTACACAGATGTGGTGCAAAATTTAACAATTTTTGACAACCACTCAAAAAATGATAGAAATGGTCAGAAATACCATACTAGGACAGCAAGATCTTTGGGAATACCATAGAAAAATCCATGCTGTGAAAAAACGTTGCGTTTTTCGGCAACTGGATGGTGAGCACCTCTGTCCCAGAAACTGCCGAGAAGCCCCATTACTGTCAATATACCTATGAAAGCCATCCATCCTCTAAATGCCGTAGGTCTCGAGTTTGTGGTTGTTAAGTTTAATGATGCTTTGCTAAAGGTTCATAAAATCATAAAAAAATAACATTTACTCACAAACACACTATCATACATATGTTCACACACACACACACACACACACACACACACACACACACACTTAACTATGGAATTTAATAATAAAACTGATCAGATGAGCGATAAAATTGACCATTAATTACAAAATAAATTAAAAAAAATGCTATATTAAATCATGACTGTCCATAAATGCCAGCAAAAGAAACAAAGAGAGGTATATTACTGATAGAAAGAAAAGGTGTAAGACTTGGGGTCAGATTCCCACACAAAAAGTGGTATCTATAAAAAGAGATCATGCGGTAAATATGTGAACCACACAGAATGTATGTGGTTTTCTAAAGCCTGCTGCACAGGATATGGTAAGCCAGAGATGAATAATACTAAGGTGAGGGATGGGATTTGAATTATTTTATAAAAAGGTTATTGTTGTTTTACACTACATGGCGCAATCTGTAAAATACCTATTATAGGTGCATTAATTACTTTTGTGTAATCAGTTTATTTTTGATATGAGTACCATAGGCTTAATAATTGATATTCTCTCTAATGTTGATTAAATTATCACTGCTAATGATGTTTTTTTTTTTTACAGTACATGTGATGAGGATATGCTAATATGGGCACTATCATAATCTATCAAAATCTATATCTTTTCCTGTTCCTATAAATAAAAAACTGGTGGGGGCAGACAGCAGTACTGATATTCAAACTAACGTGTCAGCTTCGCTAAATTTCTGCTAAATTTCTGCTCTTATGTCAATTTGGCAAGTATTGGTGGTGCTTTTTTGTGGTTGGCCTTGGACGGTGGTGGGATGTGGCTGTGAGTCACTTCTCTGAAACAGTCTCCTACTAGCCAGGTAGAGGTTTTCAAATATAAACATCAGTAATCTTTGAGGAAAGACTGGGAAGATCGCACCAGCTGAACTAGCATCCTGCACATCCTTGTACAGGCATGGGAAAGTCAACTGGACAACCTCCAAGCTCAAGTCAAGTCATTTATTATTTCATTTATTATAGCCCAAAATCACAAAAAATGCCTCAGTGGGCTGTACATAAAACACATAAGCAAATTACGAATAACACAACAAATAAAATATATATAAAAATATATAATATATATATAAAAAAAGTGAAATGACTATGTAGAACAAAATAAACAAAGCTGCGTATGTTTCCAACAGGATATTAGGAACTGTGATATCCTTTGATTTATCGAAACTTGGCTAAATCCTGGACAGTGCCATTCAACCTGGGGATTCCTTTTCCATATGCAACCCTGACAAAGCAAAGGACTCTGGTGAGAGAAAGGGAGGAGGCGTGTGCTCTACGGTCATAAAGACTATAAAAAGGCTGTCTTGTACCTGCTGTGGATCACTGTTATACACTGCTCAGAGGTGGCTGCAGAGCAGTGCCATGTTCAGAGGAACGACCATGTGACCATCTCATTGAGAATGTGTGGAGAGTCAAATCATCTCACAACCAAAAACCATGGTTTACCAGAACCATCTGGAAACATGGACAGTTATAAATCAGCAACCAACAATGTAGGGAAACGCAAGAAAGATGCAAGTTAAGGGGCTGATGGGATCATGTAACCATGTAAACGCACAGCTGTACACATCTAAGGCAAAAAATGATCATACTGTCCTTGGGTGTGCACAGGGTTTTAGTCATTAACATTGCCTTTTATGCACTCAGACCACGGTCAGCCGATACTTTATTGATATTGATTCAGATGTTTGAAAGCAGATTTTCAATGTCAAACAAGCTTGGCTCATAAATCTACATTAACTACAGTTATACCATGGTCAACCATCAGTCTATTACTAATGTGTCAATTATATAGCAAAATATCTAATATAACATGATGAAATCAGTAATGAAAGTGAAATACTGAATACTGATAAGTATTCACTGACCATGTAATTAAATGCTAATTAACTGATTAATGAGAACCAATTAGGAAGAAAATGGACAACCCACTTAGTTCTATGGGAACATGCAAACCAACCATAACTATATATGAAATCACGTCTATGGTGATAACAAAAAATGTACTGTAAATTATGTTCTTTAATGTATGTATACAGAAAGAAAGGTGTTCAAGAAAAATGTGGTCTGGTTGACCCTTTGTCCTCGGTGTAGAGGGAGAACAAAAGAGATGTTTCTGTAAAGAATCATTCAAGTATATTCGAATTCAGTGTAGAATTTAATTAGTCAATTCAAACAGTATGTGTTAGTGCCTTGTAAGTCTCAGAACACCTCTAATTTCAATAAATGTCACAATCCATTTTCTCAGCTCTCTTTTTATCTCATGTAAAAGAAATGCCTGTTCAAGAAATGTACCTCCCTGTAGCTTATAAAGACCTTTAAGCAAGAAAAAAAATCCTTTATTCTTATGATCTTAGTTCAATCAGTTTTGTAAATTTGAACATTTCTATCCTGAGGCTATGAACCCAGGAAAACGAGGCTTTACTGTGTAGTGTCATTAAAAGACAAAACCTGGGGGTGCTTTATTAAAAGAGGAATTGTGAACTGACGGCGTGCTCTCACACAGATCGGGAAAATATGCCTTTAGCTGTCATGCACTCCAGCAGTGGAAGAGTTTCCCAAATACAGAATCGATCAGACATGCTCTTTCTGTCTTATGGTGTGTATGTGTCCTTTGTTGTGCCACCATCTTTATTCATTTTTACCGTTTGTGATATTTAAATCACCTCTTGAATTCTGATTGTTTCCTTTGTTAACTAATCAGACTGAACTGCCACTTCATTTTCATGTCATTTTTCAGTCTGACACCATGTATTTCTCACTGTGTTTATGTAACCAATCAGCAGTAATTGATGCATCTATCACGTCTACTCTGGATGTAGGGATGTGTATCAGAATCTGGTATTCCAGTCAGCACAAATAATGCAGTGACAACATACATTAATTTTACCTAAAGTGGCTTGTTATTATTCAGGGAAAAAAACAAAACAAAACTAGAAAAGCACTCAGAGAGTGCAGACCTCCACCAAGTAGGTGATATCCCCTCCCCCTCTGTATCAGATTTTGCAGCCTGCATCACAATTTGGTTATTTGCATCACTATCATTATTAGGTTATGTATGCCTTCACCATGGAGACACTGTGGTGTATTTATTTCGTTTTTATTTTGTACCAACACAGAATATAATATGTTTTTTGTATTTTTCACTTTGTATTTTTCCAAAACAGAATATTAATTTCAACTTTAGAATTACAACAATATTTAACAAGTAGAACAAGACATGCTTTCCGGCCACCAGGTGGCGCTATTTTCACCCTCTTTAGAAATTGGAATTACTGCTGAGGCTGTCAGATGATAGACTTTTTTATTATCCACTTTGCTTCAACCGATCACCACCAAAATTTTATCATCTGTTCCACCTTTCCTGAAAATTTTATCAACATGCGTTCATAACTTATAAGTTATTTTGCAGACAAACAGACCAAAGCTGGCAAAAACATAACCTGTTGTATGTGTCAGCCATTATGTTTCTTCAAATCAAATCATTGTGGATGACTTCAAGATTCAAGTTCGTTAAAAGACAACTCTACACATTATATGGGCAAAATGATCAGGACCAAGGACTGAAAAAAGGACAGAGAGGTGGCTGTCTGTTTAAGAGATAGCTTCAAAATGAAGCTTAAAACCTGTCATTTTTAATGGTGTTAATTTCTTCCAGTTTGATATATTGACAAATGCAAACTTAGCATCATTGGAATTTTTCCCTCAAGCAAAATTATTCCCTGAGTGATATATTTTCTAGATATCTTGACTGTTAATAGTTTCTATTTACAATGCAAAACAAAATCTTTCCATTCATGAAACATTTTTCTCAGTGTCTGGTCTGATCAGTGTTCCCCAGTGAAAGGGGTGGGGGGTGGGGGGTGTCATAAAAGTCGGTTTAGTTAAAAGATAGATCAATAGAGAGGCACAGCAATTGCCAATGAATATAAGGTTAGAAAATACATGTCCTCATTTTAAAGGAGCATGTGTAAAACTTGGGGGACTTGGTGGCATGTACTGGTGACAATTACGGATTGCAACAAGCTGAAACTTCTTCTGGTTAAAATTCCTTCAGTGCTGATTGTTCAGGAGGTTTTTACTGGGAGCCAAATTATAATCTTCAAAACAAGGGACCCTCAGATTTCAGCGTGTAAAAACACGGAACAAAGCAGTTTCACAGAGGGGCTTCTAAATACAGTGGCTTACATAAAAACATGAATGGCCATTTCTCGAGCCAGTGATTGGTTTGCCCGTTCTGGGCTCCTGTAGATACATGGCGGTGCATTATGGCAATCTCTGTAGATGAGGACCTGCTAAATTTCTCTCTAAAGTAACAAAAACACAGCAGTTCTTATTTTCAAGTGATTGTACACTTAAGAAAACATACCTATAATGTCATATTCCATGTCTGCCAATATATCCCCCTACAGCCTAGACACTAGACCTTTAACATGACCACTGTTAAAAACCACACCTACTATCAAAATAGAGATACAGTGATAGAAATCACAGTACACTTCTAATGTCTACATCATTTTCAGTCAACACACAAGCATGTCAATTGAAAAAAACGCTGTTGTAATTTCTGTAAGTTGACTTACAACAACCTGTGCAGCTGCATTGCTCTCATCACCAATAACTCACCAACACATCTATCTGAATTTGAATAAATCTAAGAAGCAATTCAGAGGTCTGGTTTCAGGTTATGTTTACTATAGACTGTATTTACAGCAATATGTACAGGTATGTGTCGCTAATGTGTGTGCTGTTTGAAGAGAGATCCAGCAATGTTAAATCAAGCAAGTTATGCAATAACATGATTTTTCTCAGGTGAAATAGGGTTTTTGGTGAGAATAAACACTAGATAAATGCTGGATAAATTACAATTTAGATACACTTGTGGATTAGGTTGTAAAGTGATGCAAACATGGATATTGTATTTTGTGTTTCTTTCCTTTTTCAGAATTACACCATGTCCCTAGTCACCCTGTGAGAATATTTCACACCTTGGTATATTTTTTTTATTCCACAGGACTTTCTACAATCAATTTAAAGCCTTCCTGATGTGGGGAAAAATATTATTCTGTAACATGTAAGCCCATTCAACTTTTGCACAGTGTAAAACAATACTCATTAAAAAGATTTGGACTGGTGCTGTCCCAGCATCACATTTTGTGAAATGTCAGTGGTGCACATGCTAGTTCCTTATTCAAAGCTGAGCCCACGGGTCGTTAATATAGCTGCCAGTTTCTTCCTGCCAAATCCTAGTTTACACATAATTACCTATGCATGATTAGTACACGTGCAGCATCCCCGCTGTGCAATCTCCATCTCCTGCCAGTGGTTGGTGTGTATCATCCAGTTGTTTTACACAGGGTTGTAGCATGTAATCAGAAGCATGACAGACTGAATTTTTGAATTTAGCATTTTGAGATCCTGAGCCAATAACAAACATAAACACACACATTTAATTATAAATTTCTTTGAATTTGAATCCTTTTTTTTTGCACAAACACACTACCTCTAATCTTTAATGAACACTGCATTTTTAATTCATGGGTGGTGGGTTTCTGTGCTGTAACTGAGTGGAGCTGAAAAGAGGTCAGTGTTTCTATTAAGTAGTCTCCTAACCTTGTGTGAATATGCGTGTGTGTAAATGTGTGTGTGGATCACTTAACTCTTTAAGATTCAGTAAATGAATAGATGCTTTCTCTCCCTCACTGTGTCTTCATCTGTTGATTTCCCTAGTGAGTGATTACAGGCAGATGTAGAGGATGTGGATCACCAGCCACATTTCAGAAGACGATTGCTGGCTTAACCGCCCTATAACTGCATTCTCAATATTGATCAAGAGCGAGCGCTGCCCCATCACACATGGTTTGAAACACGGATGACATGTGAACATATGTAGGCAAGGTGAAGAGACTGAGTATAAAGTGAGCAAGCACTGTGAAAGATGATAGAAGGAGGAGAGTTGTTTGATTGTTTATGGTTCAGTCTGTGTGTCAGTGTGTTTGTGAGGGTTGCGCTAGATGTAATTTGCTGCAGCACTGCAGTGGTGTAGTGGGTAGGTGCTCTGAGAGCAGCCATCTCACCTCACTCATTAGAGGGAGTAATGAATCGCTGACTATAGATCAGTGTCAAGGGTCTACTTCACTCTGCCCACTGCATCAATGTGCAGTGTAGGTGTGTGTATTACTATGTTTGTATCTGTGTTTCTGTCAGTATGTGTGTATGTCAGCATGAAGATATGTGTACCTTCTTATTGGTGTTTTCGTGTATGTGCATGTGATTGTGTAGAAGCAATATTACTGTTTCTTTTTCATACACACGACATACCCCTCAGTCATACAAGCAAACCCAATCATTTGTTTGAGCTGGATTCCTCTTGCAGGCCTCATCTTTCCTCGCTGCAACATTGCACATTCATCTTCTGCCGGTATTCAGAGGTGGGAGACTCAAGTAACATGATTTGATGTAAGTCTAAATCAAGTCACACATTTGAGAACTTGAGATATCTTATATCAGTACTGATAAAGTCTTGACTTGACTTTGACTTGGTATTCATGATGTGAGACTTGACTTCAGCAGATGACTCAGAACTACTTGACTTTGTTTCTGTAACTTTTTTTTTTCTTTAATAATTGCATCTTCCTATATATTGAAAAGTTATATTTTGTATTTGAAGCATGATAGGGTTATTTCTTTCTCAAACCTGGCAACCTATTATAAGCAACAGACTAGCACAGGGCATCCCACAAGGCAGCTATAATTGAGGGGACTGGTCCAAAAATAATAAAATTTGAATTCAAAGATTGTTGTCCTTGATGATGGTAAAAAGAGAACAGCAATAAGTGTGCCGCTCAAAAACCAGACATGATCACCACAACATCCAACTTCATCCACCACTACAGAACCCACAAAGAAAAGTATGTGAAGGTGACATTTTAGCTAACTTACGAGCTTATTGGCAGCAGGACCTCGTCACATATTGAAAATTGGTCATGAACTTTCCACACTGAGATACAGCATGCAGGGTACCCTGGGTGTGTTGGTTGTTGCCGTTACATGCATAGTCTGTTTTCAAAATACATTTCTGTTTTCACAGGAAAAGTACGGTTTGCATACAGTCTCTTTCAAAATAAATGCACAACATGTACAACGGAGCAAAGTGATTTCCTTTTTACTTCAACAACAAACTTACGTGGTTATGTTTTGCCAACAGAGGCACGTGGTTGGGTTTCGGTGATAAAAGCACATGGTTAAGTTCTGGAAAAAAGAACAGGGTTTGGCTTCACAATTGTATGGGAAGATAACACCAGCGTCCCGTGTGAAAGTCAGTAGTTGTTGGACCCATCCATCACCCTTCCCATCCGCCCTACCCAGACTTCTGCCACATTAACTGTCAATATTGTCCTGCCGTGTTTCTCCCTGGCGCCACTAAGTGCCCACATGTTATGCTGATGTGAAAGGATGGCTTTGTTGGTGTCTGGCGCTGGAAGTCACTGACCAAGCACCAGATTTCGATGACTTTGGCATCAGACCTTGTTATTGGCTGTCAAACCTTAGTTTTCCAGCAAACTTTCATTTAGCTCATAAGAATTTAACATGACTTGACCTCCAGCTTGTTTGATTCTCATCACAGTAACTTAGGACTTGCTTGAGACTTGAAGGTTAAGACATGAATCTTGCTTGCGCCTTACTCATGTATGACCACTTTTGCCAGTATCTGGTCCGCTATATAGCCCTGTTGGGATTAGGGTCTTAACTCCAAGTCAGGACTAAAGGTTGAGATGGGCTGCACATAGACACACAGGTCTTTCAGAGACATTTACATGGGTGTGTATTTTATACTAGTATATTGTGTAATGTGCATAGAATTTGGTACAATTTGGTTCAAACTCCTAAATGGCCCAGACTTGAATCCCTACTGATCTGTCTCTGTCCACAGGGGACAAAACAATTCCTAATGCCTTGATCTGAATACATTTGTTCAACATGATATAGAAATTAAGTGTAATAAGATAGACCTTTCCAAAATAACAAAATGAATATTCTGTTCACCAGATCATCATCATCATCATCATCGTCTTCATGGCTCGCCAATTACCTGATTTTTTTTTTTCCCTGACTTTTATAGGCATATTTTAGGACAGAACCTCATGCAGCTCAGTAATTGTTAGTTAAGATATTACACTCTGACAGCTGCCTCAGGGCTTTGCTGCTGTCCAGTGTCAACCTCTGATGCACCCTGACAGTGTAACATCACTTACTGCAGACTGGAATATTCTCTTGCCTAATATCTCTCACCTTGACCACCTCTCCTATTAGTCACGGGCCACTTTATATGCTTTTCATGTCAAACCATTTCCTCTGTTTGCACCCAGTCACCAGAATAAAAAGTTGGCATTGTACATTTCTGCAGACTACATTTGTATTTTTGGGTACAAAATTAAGCCCTGGCATTTCCTGTTTGAAATGGCCTTATTGCTACCTTGCACCGAGTTTGCAAGAGAGACTGAATAAGTAAGAAATATATAAAAAGAAGTAACCACCATCAAGTTTTTATTGGCATCCATGCTCCTCTGTTTACCTGTTCTCTGGCCTTACCATGACATCAAACACGACACACCAAAAATACCCGCACACACACAGAAAAGGAATACCTGCCTGCTGCACAGCTGTGTACACAGTGCTGATCTACTGGCAATGGCAAGGGAGTCTATAGCCTGTTCTTACTGGGTTTAGCTGTGTTTTAATATTCCGCATACACACGCCAGTTTTGGTTGAAAAGGGGTTTTTGAGGGAACTTTGACCCCTATTTCGATAGACTGGTCCAACATGAAGTGGGCCACAGCTGGCAGGTCTTATTTTTTTTGTACCTACAATTTTTTGTCGGCAAAGAAAAGAAAAGAAAACATATTATAAACATATTTTAGGCCAAAATATGATGTATTCCTAACCTTAACCTGCTTAAAGGGGCACTGTGTAGGAATTTCTCCCATCTAGTGTTGAAATCATATATTGCATTCAAACACATGGCACACTCTAGCGCCTCACTGTTTCAAACACGTATTGCAACAGCTGTAGCTGCTGTGTACCAAAAAGCTATGATAACACTGATGAAACCATGGCATCCGATACTTCATGGAGTATTCATTCAGGCTCCTACACAGACACACGTGACGCAAGTTGACAAACCCCCTCCTCACCATGCTGGCTGTGTTTACAACGTAGGACTGTTGGGGCGGGTGTAAATTGAAACAAACCAATCGGGTTTTGTCTTTTGACAGCTGACAAGTGACTCAACCTCATACACCTCATCCCTCTCCTCGCATCACTGCGTCGCTAACAGCAGTTAGCAACCAGTGCCGCTAACAGCACTAACAGCGGCTAACAGCTGTTAGCGGAGCTGTTAGCGGTCACTAACAGCTGTTAGCCGCTGTTAGCTGTGATTCTCCTTAAGAAGCTCTGTCCACCTCAGGCCACCCCGATGTTGACCTTCGTTTTTTTAAATTTAATTTTTTTTTTTTTTTTGCCTTAATTCAAAGGCACCGGCACTTGTGACTGCTGCTTTTCGTCACTCTACCAGCAGGCGGAAACCGACAAGTGAAAACGCCAAAGGCGGTTCCATATTTCTCAAGTATGTCCCTGTATTTTTAAGATGGCGCACGTACATGATGAGGCACCAGTCGCAATGTATATGTAAATGAGAATTTCAGAGCTTACGGACATTTTTAGATACACTGATGGAGGTAAATACACATGTGCTAGGACACACACACTTTTGACTGTGCAGCTGCAAAATTTGTTTGTCTCAAAGAACAACTGAAATTGTTACACATAGTGCCTTTAAACCTAACCCAACCTAAACCACAGTGTTGTCTTAACATAAAATAGAAAATTGAAATGTAAAGAAATGTAAAGTCTCAACATATCTGCTACATATGAAACTTAATTTTACCAATTTTACATATCTGTGGTTTTCCGAAATACGCAATGGCAACATTTATTCTGAGGATTGGGTTGTTATTTCTGGCACAGTACAGCTCTGCTCCGATGTCACATTGTGATTAATATTTTCTCTTTGGGTTTGCTGCCAGTGGCGAGGAAGTCCTTTTACTGTTTGATAACATCTCTGTGAATAATACTTGCCCACAAATGAAGCAGAACACTCAGCTCTCTGATTATTTTTTGGGATGTAGATCATGCTGATAATCAAATCTCATGGCCTTGCACCTGTATGAACAAATGCCATTCATCAGGCTGAAAAAAACATTTTACAAATTTGTGCAGTTAAGAGAGTTTGGTGTATCTGACTTGGAACACTCACACAATACGAGTAAACCTCAAAAAAAAAGTAAAAGATGAAAAGACAAGAATATGAAAATGTTCTTGCATGGGGCCCAACAGCATTATAGGGTGAATCACAGTTTAGGAATTAATGTGGATGAAACTACTGCATTTGCACAGGAGAGTGCCCAGCTCTGGCACAAAGGTTGATGCTGGAGTTGCTCTGCTGGGTCATCAGTCTTCTGGTTAGTGTCAGTCACCCTTGGCCCCCAAACTGGGCATCAATCTGTCTTGGGGTGTGTTTGAGCCCACCTCTGAGCATGTGTGCACAAATCTTATAGGAATCCAATAATTCAGAATGCTGGAGATTTAATTTATGATTTCAAAAAGCTTCTTTTGAGGGCAATCATCACGGCTTCAAAGCTTCTAATAGGTCCTCTCATTTCAATTCGTGGATTTCACACACACACACACACACACACACACACACACACACACACACACACACACACACACACACACACACACACACACAGCTCCTGAAATGACTGTTTCAGCTTTGGAGAGACATGGAGCTGGAATCAAAGGCATGGATCAATTATCCACAGTTACTACAAGAACACAGCTTCAAAGGATACATATCAGATCACAATCTCTGAGGGTTATGCTTTCTCCACCTCCTCTCAGATTTCACAAACACACATACACAGAGAGAGAAAGAGAGAGAGAGTACACACATATATACACGAGGTGTAAAAATATTTAATTTTTACATCGTCGCATTTGATATCACTAATGTCATCAGAAAAGGGGCTCTTATTTGATTGATTAATCACGCTGATGAATGTTTTCATTCGTAACTGCAGATGAAGTATTAAAAGTGGTTCATTAGTTTATGAATCTGACCCACTTAGAGAGGGAGAGACAGAAGGAAACAGAAACAGAGAGGATGTGGTGGCTATGTTGAAGCACCCTTGAAACCAAATTAATGAACCTTGTGGAAGTGAAGGCAGTGTCATACATCAATACATGGAAGAAAAGAAGTATCGTATCTCTGTAGGTGATGGAAATGTGAACTTATTCAAAGAAACAGCCTGAAAAAAACAACAACAACAAAATGAAAGAAAAGACATGAATGGGGCCTGAGCAGTGAGGCGTCGAACTCTGGCTCGCTGTGATGCTCCGGTTTCAGAGGAGAATAAACGAGGCTGAGAAAAGTGGGCCTCCAGATGTGACTCCTTGTTCTTACGCCCCCCTTGGCATCATCTTCTGACGGCTGGAATGTGTTCAATTATATTCATAAATATAGGATAGTCTCACAGCTGACAAATATAGACTGGATTTGTATTATTTAAATGCAACCTGGGAGGAAAATTACAGCGTGAATATGCAAATGGGTTAAGAAGATTAAAAAGATCAGCAAAAAGTAGGAGTGTATATGTGGCATGGCAGGGCTTCACAATAGTGGGGAGAGGAGAGGAGAGGAAAGGAGAAGAAGAGAAAGAGTGAGTTACAAAAAGGAGAGAAATAAAAACAGATGAGTAGAAAAAAGTAGAGAGAAGAAGATCGAAGAGGAGAGGAGATTATGAGAGATGGGAGGAGAGGTGGGATCAGAGGAAAGGAGACAAAGTAGGAGTGTTTGAGAAAGGATCAGGATAGGACAAGAAAGGGTGAACGGAGTTGAAACAGGACGAAAGGAGGAGATCAGAAAAAGAGCAGAGGTGTTATCTGTAAAGAGGAGTAAGAGCATTATGTGGAAGGAATGATACATGCAATGGGCCTGCAAAGCTCTTTTCTTAAAGAGCAGAGTGGGCCAAGCATAAAGACTGATGCTGATCTTTATTGTCCCTCACTTGGAAATCTTCAGACTTTAACCACATTACTGCCTCTGCACACACACTGCTTCACTCTGCTATCTCAGTTAAGTGCAATTAATCTCATACTGTCATTCTGAGAATAAAAATAAAAGACAAAAAAGAAAAAGAGGTTTTGAAAAATTCACTAAATAAATCATAGCATGAGCATGAAGCTGTCCAATCTTCCATTGTTTTTTGAATGAATTTAAGAAGAAAAAAAGTATTTCTAACTTTTGTACAGCTAATAGATGAGTTGCCATGGCAACAATGCATTTAATTCTTCCCTGTCTTCTCTAAGTGCGGCTTCTTATTACCAAGGTAATAAACATAGCAGTGTCGTCTGGTCTTCGTTATGAAGACAGATCGGCGGGAGCGATTTATGTTCTTTTCTAGAAAAGTGGGTGCTAGTGGTGGTGCTGGTGGTTGGGGCAGGGTGGGAGTGGGGTCCACTGAAGAACTGAGGATAGACTGCGAGACAAAGGCTGGGGGGAGATGAAGCAGAAGATATGTAAGGCAAAGAGAGAAGCTATGATGTTCAAAGCTTTAAACAGTTGCTATCGCTATCCAGATGTCTTTCCATTGGGTTGTTTCATTTCAAATATGTTCAGCAGGATGTTCAGTCTGCACCATGGCTTTTTTTTGGAACTGTATTAAAGTAAAAAAAAAGTCTGTGATAATAAATTTTCATTAAATATTAAAAAGAGTCTCAAGAGGAGGACTGGATCCATTTTTAAAGTGAAAGAATCACTGTTTCACTGTGGTGCTGCAATCCCCCAACCACGTTTATAACACAGAGATGCATCATCCGAGTGCACAGTTGGTTCAATTGACCTCTATGGGCTACTTGCAGTATATTTATTTATGCACTTGCAATCAGTTTAGAAATAACTTCTAAGCATTTGAAAAAAATATATATAATAAGCTCTCTTTTTCTCCCTGAGAACTACATTGCACAGCCTTCAGTGTGCAATGAGAAAAACTGTTCAAATCAGGCAGACTTTCGAAAGCAAAGATCAATCAAACAGAAATCCCTTCTTCAAGCGGAACCCTTGTAATTTTGTCAATACATAACACAGTAAACTCTAGAGATGTTTTTATTTTCAATTCTCATAATAAATCAGTGTGTTGCTTCTTTTAATATTGTCTCAGAAGACTAAATTACCCACACTGTATGAACATCAAGAGAAAATACAACTATCCAGCAAATTAGAACTCTCACGTAACTCTCACAGATATATGAAAAACAGCACTGCCAAAGCTCTTAAAGCCTGTTTTAACACTGTGATTCTTTTGAACATAATAAAATCTTTGGGGGGTTGCTGAAAGTATTGTTTATAAATACCAAAGGCTCAATCACTTTACAGGCGGTTGCTGAGGTTTCTGGCTTTCAGAAATCAAATCTTGCAACCGGTAATCAGTTTTGAAGCAAAATCTCCCCATGCATGGGAACTTCTGCTTCCAATTCCCCCCTCTCCACCTAATTGTATTTTTAACCACTCAGTGATTGAAGATGGTGCGACGAGTGATCAAGGGGGAGTCAAAACACATTTTGACGACAAAAGCTAAAAAACTTGTTTTCAATCCAGCAGCAGCAAATGACAAGAAGTAGTTAGTGTTTTGACAAATTATCTCTTCAGCAGATATTTCTGTGGGATTTGTGCTCTAATTAGTTGGCTTATTTGTCTCTATTGTGGCTCTATATTTGTGTCAATTATATCTGTATCTCGAGGATAAAAGAGCTGCATGTGTGTGTGTGTGTGGAGTGTGTGATCAAGGCTGTTGTGAATATGGGTAGAGGTCAATTGAGATCATGGAAAGATGGACACATTTTGACACATCTTGTGTCCTTGTCAATGAATCAGGTATCTCTGGGTTTCTGCCAAATATGTGTTTTGAGTGTTTTTTTTTAATATGAAAATGTCTTTCTCATCCTGTAAAATATTGAAATCATTTTGACAACTCATTTTGAACTCAGTGGAGTGTACATAAATGTATCCAATCAAATGTGATTTTGGGTGACTAACAGCCATCCACACCAAGAACACTCACTATAAATAAATAGTTTTGACAGTGGTTCTCACTCAAGTGGATGGCAGAGTCCACACCACGACTATAATGACTATGGCAGTGGTGAATGATATTGTTGGATCACTTTCAGAGTGATTTAATAAACAATAGAAATGCTGACAGCCAATCTAAATACATTCCTCAAACCATACAGGCATGGCAAAATCTCTTGCCTAACATTTCTAGTAAACTTTCAGGCCTGCTGATGCAGTTTTGCTCCTTTCTTCGCATGGATTGACGTACTACAAATGAGAACAGAATGAACCCTAGAAGTGATTTCTTTAGGCAGGTTTGTCTTTATTTATTAGCTTATTCAGTATTGCTTGAACTTTGTTCTCCATCACAATGTAAAAAAAGAACATATTTAGTGACCTGTTTAGGCTTCAGATCAGCACTCATGTGTGTCCCTGTTAAAATAAAAGCTGGACATCTGTACACTTTTGCACATCAGTGTCTGCTACCATTGGTCAGTGTACTGGAACAGTCTGGTCTGTAAATACTGGAACATCACAGCAACCATGTCCCAAAATACTTCTGAGACACACACTGAATCCCCACTGGCCTGTAAACTCATACCCGTCTGGTTTTCTTTTCTTTCTCTGTGCAACGTACAGCAGTACCAGGTCTTATGCGCACAGCCCATGCTTGGCACCATGCGTTTCTAGAACTAGTGGTCATCACTGGGGATGTTCAGATCATTATCGTTATCATTATAGTTGTGGACAGTCCTTAACCCTGCCCACCCAGCAGTCCTCTTGAGCTCTCTTTACAACTCCTCTATAGAGAACCAGGAAAAACTGTTTCTGTTGAAAAAGCATGAACAGCTTGCTCAAAAACCCATTAACATTTGTAATATATGAAATGACAGAAAAATCCAGCCGTGGGACAGTATGCTGTGTTGTTCACTAAAAATGTCAAGACAAAGGCCTAATCAGACCAGCATCTGAACTGCAGAAGTATGCTGCAAAACCTATTTGATCCAAGTGAATCACTGCCATTACTGACTTTGAGGCATTGTAAATCTCAGACTCTACGGCAGGGAGAGAGGAGGAGAAGAGAGAGAGTGGCATGCAGCAGAGAGCCATGGATTGGATTCAAACGTTGGCTGCTGCTAAGAATTCAGCTGATAAGGGGTGCTCCCCCTGCCAGGTGAACTAGAGGTCATCCCAGTCTCAATCTTAATGTGATGAGTTTAACTTTAATGACTTCTGCTAAACTTTGAGTTTAAACCTGTGTCAGTCTGTAATCTGTAATAACCACAGACTGTTTAAAACAAGGTATTAACTCAATAAATGGTCTGTGAATAGAATATTTTTTTTTCCAGTGGATGTCTTAGTTACAACGTGATTGAGCTAGCAAAGCAGTTTTGTGTTGCTATGTGTGATATTTATTCAGTTATGGGAAATCACGATGTCTAGAAAGCATCAGTGGCTGCAGCTGACAGGGAGAGTTAGCAAAGCTAACATCAGGATGTCATCTGCTAAAAGCCTCCCGTTGTCGGATACGACATGAAACTACTCCAGTTAGCTCAATCATGTTGTAACTCAGACATCTGCTGGAAAAAATGTTTTTTTTTTCCCACGTTGACGAGACGGCGTTTTGGGTGGAGCAGTCGCTATGGACGCAGAGCTTGCTGTTTCTGTAGGTACACATTTCCTTGGGACACCTGCACGTCTCGGCCCCTTCCATTGTGATTGGTTAAAGCGCAGCATCGTTCAAACTCAAAGCCCCCCCCACACAGGGCTGCTGACAGATTCTACAATGTAAATTGCAGAATCTGTCTTGAGAAATTAGGTTACTGGGGACTCTAAATTGGCCGTAGATGTAAATATAAATGTTTCTGTTCCTATGTGTCAGCCTTGTGATAGACTGGCAACCTGTCCAGGGTGCACCCCATCTCTTGTCTAATGTCAGCTGGGATGGGCTACGGTGGGGGAGCTTGCCTAGGGCTCCAAATGAGCTAAGTCTGGCACTAGCCAGCAATGAAAGTGTCACACAATGGTGTGTGGTTCCTAACTATACCAGCAATAAAATATTTCCACCGTTCAAAAAGATGACCCCAAGGGTGGCTTTAAATAATTCATTTAAGCACAATAAAATCACAGCAGTGACAAATGCGGAGATTGGACAGTCACTTAAAAGGTTAAAATATAACAATTAAAATGACTTAAAATGTAATAATAAAATCAAAAACTCAATAAAATAGTGTCCTTTAAAGAGTCCCAGAATGTCTGTCAAGCATGTAAAATTGTTCAGGAGGGGGAAACTTTTACTTATTCTTCTTAGCTTAGAGTAGGCATTTACCAAGTCTCTGTTTCTCCATGTCCACACGCCAGTCCAGTGCCTTGTCCCGACCTTTCGCAGTTACATCTTAACCTGTGCAGGTCCACTGTAGAGTCTCGTGTGTGGGGGCAGTCCTCCCGTCTCATCACACTCTTGTGTCTGTCCTGCTTCCTGTTTCCTGCTATACCTGTGTCCAATCACACTTAAGAGAGCACACTGACCTGTGCTGACCAATCATGAGTCTATGGGGGTGTGGACAGTTAATTGTCCCTCTCATCCTCAGTTCACAACAAAGCATGCAAGCAGCAACAGGTCCATAAGCATGAATTATAAGAATAAACCCATAAAACCTCAATAAAAACCAGTACAAACATTTCACAAAATTCAAATGTGACTAAAATATAAATACTGATAAAACACAAATAATTAAAAGGTGCAACCAGGATAAAATAACATCAAACTTATCAACTCCTCAGCAATCATGCAAAGAAACATAAAAGAATGTCTCACTATGACAAAAGCAGTGCATGGATGTGTGTGCTGTGGAGGTGTTGAAGGTGCAAAAGCAGAAGGGAATGGTGCAGGGTGGATATCAACTGTAGTAAGGGAGAGACAGTGAGCACATGGTCCAGCTTTTATAGTGTTAAACGCCTAGGTGAACTAGATCAAGCTGACGATCCTCCCATGTCAGACAACTGCCCGCTGAGGTTGGCCAGGACAGCCTCCAAGACAGTTGGAGGGGCGTCTCATAAGGGTGCTGTGAAAGCTGGTGGATATCATGCACATAGAAGAACAACAAGATACCATGATGTAAGTTTTAGGCTTCAGATGCTGATTTTTTTTAAATAACTGAATAAATCCATCATTCTCTAATTTTGTCGAGATCATGAGGGTTTCAACTTTTAATACAGTTATAGATAGTCATGTCTCTAGAATACGGATAATAAATGTCAGGAACACACTTTTTTCAGAAAGACAGATCAAAGTGTTGCTCACAAACCTGCTTTTATTTCACTCAGTAATATGTCACATTGCGAAATCTAAACACTGTCTGACTGCTGTTTCACTGTGACTTAATGCTCTCTCTTTCTATTAAGTCTCACTGTGTGTTCCTTTTCTATAAATCCTCTCCTGCCTTTGATTGACAGCCTATTCCGAAAAACATGTCACCCACCCAAAATGACTCAAGGTTATTAATAAACTGATGGGGCAGGAAATGTTTGTGATTCCATGAAAATAGATGGAAAGAAAGTAAAACGTTGATCTTTTGTTATCTGCAGGAAAACAGAAGCGGAGGTGTCACACTGGGCTTGACTAATCACAGTGTGGCTAAGGTTTAGCACTGCAGAGCGTCTGAGAAAAAAAACTGCCTCGTGGTGTTCTGGGCTTAATCTGTTAATGAAGGGTATAATTATGCAACATCATCAGGTAGAAAATGAACCAGTTTCTAATCCCACCCACCCGAGCTTCCTCACTGAAAGAATGAGTGGAACCGATCAGGGGAGTGCATTGTGGGTGAAAGAGCCAATTGAATTTTCCACCCCCTCCCTTCTCCCAAGAGACCACGCACAAACCCCCCCCCCCCCCCCCCCCCCCCCCCTTTAAATGTTATTGCATTTACAAATCCATTAAAATTTGTCCTAATTTTTATCTCTTAAATCAGTAATTGGAGATGCCAGCTCTACACAGTGGCTTCTACAGCAACAGCTAGTTGATATAATTGCAATGTACGCGTGACTTGAGTATAATACCAATTAGCTGTGTTACCTCCTTGAAGAGCAAACTGTGTCCAAATAAACACATCTTAATTATGCCCGCAGAGAATAGGAGTTGGAGAACACACAATTAAAGTGGCTAATTAATTCAGTGTTTTATCATTGCAGTTTTTATTTTTTTACCCGTCTTGCTTTACGCCAAGAATCATGCAACTAAAAGATTAATAAACCATTCGTCCCCTTCACAGGACGTTGGGTCAGTCTTTGTAGTTCACTGTCCTGGCAGCCATTAGCCTCTATGGGCTTAAGAAAAGGGGACCAGCAAAAAAAAGAAAGAAAAAAAGAAAGTGCCACTCTCACTGAATTTCTCTGTCCTAACCAGACCAATCACACCACTTGGCTCAATGCTCCACCAGGCTTGAGGGATTCTATGTCCATAAATTCTCTCAAAGTTAATGAAGTTTCATTTTGTTTGAGTTAAATATATAAGTTTACTCTTCTCCTCTGTTGCCTTCTGTTCTACCTTCCCACTACCACCAGCTGGGTTTTAGGAGCCTTAAAAAAAACAGTATGGGCAACTTTTCTTCAGCCTTGAGTTCCTCCGCATTAGTCCAACCCTGTGCTCAGCCTTCACTGAATAATCAACAGATGGGCTTGGGCAACAAAGTGCTATGGACATGTGACGAGGTGTCAGTGTGGCCTTATGAGGAGTCACTTTTGTCCTGCTAGTTATTTTAGAGGGCGGCACAGTGATGATCTGCGCAGGGTGTATCCCTTCTCTCAATAATAAGTGCTTCCAGAGATGTATTTTTTTCTGCATTTTTAAGTATTGCATGAACAAAGTTCTATGGAAACAGGAAAATTTGAATAAACTTTCTCAATTGTGCAAAAATGTACTTGCATCCACTGAAGGTTTTTTTTTTCCTTTGTAGAAAAAGAGTTGATGTGATAAAGGTGATATGGAAACACCTTTTATGAATAAATTCTAATATGAAAGTGAATCTTTAAAGGAGCAATAAGCGAAATTCATCATTTCTAGATTGAAGGAATTAAAAAATTGCTATGTGAAGAACTAGAGGTGTAATTTCATCTGGAGTATAGCATGACCTCACACACCCTCTCTCTGTGTTGATCTCCAGCCCCTTGTTTACAAGCCGGTCCGGCTGCGCGTTCATGTACGTTCATGTGAATCGCCGCCTCCTCCTTCCTCTCAGAGCCCTTGGCCCTCCCTCCCTATAAAAGGCTACAGCCAGTGAGCAATGGCAGCGCATATTTTCAAAGTGAAATGGCAGAGAGTGGAACAAAACGTCCACCTGAAGACGACCAGGATCCGACATTATAGAAACAACGGCTGTTGGCGAAGAAGTTGTCGGATAAAGGAAGGGACAGAACTCGGGTTAACACTGGCCTTGCATTTCCAAGGTGGAGAGCACTGCAAGAGCTAAAGGGGCTACAATCTGACTCGGAGCTAGCTCTTCTTCTCCTGGACAGGCACGACATAAAGTCAAATGTCTGTTTTATTTGGTGTTACACATGTTGCTATGTCGATTCAATTAAATTTAATGTTACAATCGTAGCATGAGTTAATGTCCGGAGCTTGAGTTATTAGCAGCTCTGTCCCAGCAATGGGTCAGGCGTTATGATTGTGTTAGGTGAGTAGCCCGGCAGCCTAACATTTGCAATTAGCATTGTAAAATGTAGCCCGGCGGGCAGCCTGGCAGGCTGTGTTTAGCTATTCCCCTGCCTACTTTAATGATGATGGTACCTGTAATAAATGTAATATTTGCTGAGATGGAGGTGAGGCTCAGTGACTAGAAGAGCTGGTAGAAGTGCTCTATAGCTGCAAGTTACTCTAGTAGCTCTAGTGCTAACTCTGGGAGCTAACACTAATGTCCCTACTCTTCTCCGTGAGCCTGGCGGGCTTGCGGGTTCACGGAGAAGAGTAGGGACGTTAGCGTGGCAGCCGACTAGTGCTAACACTAACAGGAAAGCAGGGAAATAGCTAAACACAGCAGAGACCGAGAGTGAGTGAAAGACATCGCTAACTTCTAAACTAAGCCACACTTACGTTGGCGGTTTAGGTTTTATTACCTCGCACCTGTGGCGAGTGAATCTGCCTGCAGTGAAAGTGGGGCAAACCGGTGCTTCCTCCTCAGGCTCCACTTCACTCAGCTGCCAGCACAGCCAGTTAGCCTCCGCTAGCTTCCCAGCTAACGTTAGCCCCAGCTCTCCATTTGGATCCAACCAGAGCACCGAGCCCTGGTTTGTTATTCAGGTTAATGTGGGAAGAAGCAGCGGGTATATCGGGCAGCTGATTGAAGCTGGGTGAAGCGGAGCCTGTGGAAGAAACACCGGGACTGTCTGGATGTGATAGTCTGTGAAGATGCTGCGGTGCTCGGCTGCACAGACGAGGTGAGCGGGGGTGTGGGGGGTGGAGGGCAGAGGTAGAGGGAGGAGTGGCTCATGATACACTTTGTTTTGATCTACAGGCAGTGCACAACAGCAAACCTAGTGGTGAAACGATTTCACTTTTTGCCCCTTTAACTCACATGTCTGATCAGCTGTTTGCACTGTCAGCGCTTCCGATGCATTAGAATGGAAGCCGAGATTTATAACAAGGTGTGCTTATTTGCAGATAATAAATTACAGCCTGAATCAAGATGGTAACACTTAATTATTTTCTACAGTGTCAACAGCAGCACATCACAGCTTACCACTTCCACTAAAAGCCCAACTTAAATTTACTCAGAGCATCTCACTAAGAGACAACTCAACAAAATAGCGTACAGAGTCATTGCATTACTTTGTCTTCGCTCCAGACAGCATGAAACATAGCAAATACCAGCTTAGATGAAGAACTATTAAAACTTGCCCAACTGAAACAAACTGTCTCTGTGACTCAAGATGGGTTAGACTTCTGATGAAATACGGAGTTTGCGGAGCGTACTTTATTTGCTCGGCATACAGTTTTCTTGAACTGTAATAGAAACACTCGGATCAACCCCAGCCCCCCGTATGATCCATAGCTCTTGTTCCCAACTCGTGAAATACCACCTCTTTGTCAGTGATCCCAGCGTCACATACCAACACACAGAGGCACCTTTTGCTGTGGTATGATACACACCGGGCAACAGCCAAACTGGTCAAATAGTGCAAATATGTCACCCAGCAACTGCGTAATATAGAGAGCGAGAAAAGTCCTTACAGGGTGGTAGGGATGATGGATTGGTTAGACACACTGAACTTTCACCCAGTAGCCCTTTGCCTAAACTTAAAGAAACAAAGGTAAAGATAAAGTGTTTTACTTACTTTGTAAGTTTATTTTGAAAAAAACAAAAATGTATGCATGTAGCCAGCAGAAACGGTACATTTCCTGTGAAAATGTATTTTGAAAAGACACAATACATGTGATTAGCGCATATTGACATGCCACCCCAGAACATTCAAAACTGATGCAAGACGGTACCTAGCGTGTCATATTTTGATGTTCAGGTCCACTAACAAAGCGCCGATATTTGACGAGTTGGGATGAACGGGTAAAGCTAACTGGATGCCTGGAATCACTCTATAATTTAAACCAGCTAACCCTCTCTACTCTGCAATGCAACAACACATCTGACCCGTTAACACACTTTAATTGGATCATTATCAGATACATGTGATTGTACAGTGGTTGAAGTGAGCATACATGAGATAACAACCAGACATTCCTGAGCAGTGTCTGTCTGAGTCTACAAAAGTCTATGAATAGGCTTACATCAGATCAGATACACAATTCGCAGTGGGCTGAGGCTCCACCAGCACAGTACAAATGCGGGTTCAAAGTGTCAGTCCCCCGAGTGTCAGCTGTGCTCTTGACATTAGGTTGTGGAGAGAAGTCGATCACATACAGTGGTGAGTCAATGTGTCTCTGTGGCTTTGTGAAATAGCATAGTGAAAAAGCTTGCATCAGAGAGTGACTGTATACTCACTCTGTGATGCAAGCTCTTGCATTATTTTATTACAAGCAGTACTGGAAGGACAACTCAAGCAAGCACTACAGACAAATGAAAGCTTTTGTCTTTTTAATTGCTCTGTGACTTCCTCTTGATCTTCCTGCTGTAATAATTATGTAATGCTGCTTTCTGAAATCCTCTGTTGACAATGCTTATTGTGAAGCACTCTTGACTCTGCTATTTTTTATATACTTTATGTATACTCCGCTATGTCTGTACAAATCCTAAATTATGTAGTAATTTAGACTGTGAAGACAAAACAAAGTTACACCTGGCATTTCTGGGTTATTTGAGAAATGTATACTTATGCACAGTGTACATGCATGCATGGTACCATGACCACATCTTGAGGTGTTCTACCTCACACAGTAATCGGATCTCAGCCGTGTTTAGATGCAACAGTGTTACCAGCCAGCATGTTGAAAGGCCACTTGATTTGACTTCCTCCTGCTATCTTAAGCATCTCTGGTCAAAAGCTTATCATCACCGCCCCTTTAGTAAAAAGAGTGGAACCCATTCAGCAGCATTGTTTTATGAGACTCCTGGGCGATCACTCAGCCTGTGAGATGGGGGTCACCTGATCAGGTCTCTGATTTGTCAAACATTAGTGGTGGGTGCCACTAGAATAAATATGATGATGACACCATCACAAGTTATTATCATAAGAAAAAAAATCATTCAACGCTGATATTTTCTTCTGTCTGAAAATTGCATTTCAAATGCCTCTGCCATTTCTTAATCTGCTCTTGGACTAATTAACCTAAGCTTAAAGGTCTAGTGTGTAGGATTTAGGCAGATATATTGGCAGACATAGAATATAATATCATAAGTATGTTTTTGTTAGTGTATAATCACCTGAAAACAAGAATCATTGTGTTCTCGTTACCTTAGAATGAGCCATTTATTCCAGCATAGGGAGCAGGTCCTCGTCTACAGAGATCACTATGTTGCACCACCATGTTGTTCTACAGTAGCACAAAATAGGGCAGATGCGGTGGTGTCCCCTGAGACTATCCGGCATCACCGCCCTTGACATGAGACAAACCCTGTTTGTTGTGAAGACTGTCGGCTCCACTTGCCATATTTACATTAAGATTAGTGGGCAAAATCAGGAGAGAAAATGCTGTATTAAAACAAGGTGTAAATGCAAATGTTCAAATATTATTATCCAGATCATATCTTCAGATATCACTTTTTTTTCCTCCTGTTTTCTAGTTACCTTACTAAGCTTTAGATGGTGCTGCCCGACAGAGATAAATTATCTGCATGAAACACAAGATTTAATTCTTTAATTACCATAGCCATAAGAAATGGCAATAATCTGAAGATAAGATATTCAGGGTATTTAAATATTGCTCAAATGCATGAAGCAGCAATATGTAAGAGAGAGATTAGGGAAGGTCATGTCATACATCATGTCACCTCCCACTAACTATAATTACAGTACCTAAAGGAATCTCACAGTAGGCTACTTGATTATGTTTAAGTGATTTTTTAGAGATTATAGAGATCAGTATTTAACACTTGATTATGGATCAGATTATTTTGTAGTAAATGTTGTAAGCTCTCTGTCTAATATAACCTATGTGTATGTTTGCCATTGGTATGTTTTGCCCTTTCCCTTCTCTGAGCAGCCTGTCTCTATGTGGTTGGCCATGGGCGCAGCATCACGGACAACTTAGCAGCCAGGCTGCCGGGCAGAGAGAGCGGGGGCCTTTATTGATATGCTAATGCTGTCGTTCATTAGCTGTCTTTAATTAGAGAGTGTGCTGCTGTGGGCTTCTGGCTAACTGCAGCCACTAACACCAGACCACTTATCAACAGACACAAGAAACACACCATCTCCAAACAGCCTGGGACATAAAGCTTTGTTTATACTAGCACAAGACACCGTGGCACAGGTCTCCATAGTTGGCTATGGGCATGCACGGAGACATTTATGCTCAACGCGTTGTTTGTTGTAATATGCTCTGAAACATCAGGTGGTGGGCACACAAAATATTCTGTGGATAAACAAAAGTCAACAAGTTTTACTGGAAGAATGTTACTGGAAAAGTAGACTGCCTGATGACAGTAATAAACACCAGTGTACCACCAAACATCGCATTTGTGTATTGCTCAATAACTTGTGCTTACCTCAAAGTTCAAATTATTTTATACTGCTTTGTTTCCCTCCAGGTCACCACTCTGCTGCAAAAGGTAAAAAAACAGCCCCATTGACAACCTCTTATGCGCTTTCACATCATGCAGCAAAAAACATCCTCTTTCCCTCCGATAATTGACCCTTCGCTAAGTTCTGCCTCCAGATGCAGACTGACAAATCATAGCATAGCATCAGGCCAGCTCAGACCAGAGTTTGACAACAACAAGGCTGTATTCCATTGACTCTAATGCTACTGTTTCAGATGTCCTCATTTTCAGGCTGGTTTTGTTGTTTGTCAGCTAAACGTTGTGCCTGGGGCACTTGCAGAGTTGGGTAAGGGTTACTTTAAAAGTAATCAAAGTACTTTACCGCATTACTTTTTTTTGTTTGTTTTTTTTGTTTTAAAGTAACCAGTTACTTTACTGCATTACTCCCTGAGTAGAGTAACTCAAGTACTTTTAAAGTACTTCCAATGTTACTCCCTGAGAAAAGTAACTCAAGCACCTTTAAAGTACTTTTGAGTATTCTACATTTCCTATTGGGCAATGGACCACAGGGCGCTAAGCCTACATTTTTTTGTCTCCAAAATTAAGGTTATGGACCACTTGCCCTTCACCGGAGTAGCACCCAGCTGCAGCCCCGGAGCAGAAGCCCCTGACGTGAGACAAGCCTCTGGCCCTGGCATGACGGAAGTGACGTGTTTTGCTGGATAGTATTGTTGCGGTCTTTGTTTGGAACTGAGCTTGCAGGACACAGCATCTCAACGCAGTGGGTTTCAGGTAAGCTAACTGGAATAAACTGGCAAAAAATATCTATGTTGTTTATTCTGTGACCGTAAGAAGAGGTCCCTGGTGAGTAGGGGTACCGCCAGGGATTTTGGGCCCCATGAAAAGAATTTTTACTGGGTGATATACACAGCTGGCCGGGAGGCAGCCGAAAATTTTTGATGCTATTTTACAACGAAAGAGTGCCGAAGTCATCCCCTTCCAGTGAAGCTCATATGAATGGCAGTGAATGAGGAAAGCAATGTTATCTTTTGGTCCCGTTTGAGTTGTGACATGAAATCCAAATATGTCGTTAATGAATTTAAAAGGTCAAGAAAGTCATACTTTGTGGTAAAACTGTTGAGATAAAAGCTTTTGTAAAAACGTAATTAGAAAAACTACACAGGAGGTGGTCACGTATGTGACGTCATAGCTCTCACTCGCTTCCAGCAGCTTGGAGTGACTGTAGCCTGGCACAAAACACACAGACATCTTCAATCATAAATCGATTAATCATAAAACAGTGGAATTTCAGCGAGGAGGCCAAGCTGCAGGAAGCGAGCGAAAGCTATGATGTCACATACGCGACCTCCTCCCGTGTACTCTGAGTCTTTCTAATTAAAAAGCTTATGTCTCAACACTTACCACAAAGTATGACTTTCTTGACCTTAAAATTGATGTTTTAAATTAATTAACAACATATTTAGATTTCATGTTGCAACTCAAACGGGAACAAAAGATAATATTGCTCTCCTCATTCACTGCCATTCATATTTTTTCCAATCTAAGGTCCCATGAGCTCTACCGGAAGGGTTAGGGTTAGTGGCACTAGATTTTACTGATGTAAGATAATATGCTGATTCGCCATAATTTGCTTGTTCATCCCTAACTAAAATGATCACCTTCTTCTGAATATTAACTTTGTCCCTGGTCTATAAGCTGCTTATAGACCACTTTGTGTGTTGAGGACCCTATTGTAATCGTGCTGTTTATTATTAGGGCCCGAGCGACGACAAAGTCGTCCGTGAGGACCCTATTGTAACCGTGGTTTATTATTATTATTATTAGGGCCCGAGCAGCGACAAAGTCATCCGAGGACCCTATTGAAATCCCGCTGTTTATTATTATTATTATTACTCCGACATTTCGTGTCCCAATTTTGCCTCTTTCCCAAATTTTAAAATGCTTCTAACTGTCCACATTCGTCCGGTCGGATCCGAAATTCGATTTTTTTGGGAGGTTGCACATGGTTGACGTGAAATGCAGAAATAGTGCCCCTTACAAATTTTCAAAAACCCCTCCCCTTGGGGTTAGTTTGTCATAGGCAAACAAAATTTGGTACACACATATATCATACCGAGACACACAAAAAAGTCTCTTGACTTCATGGTAAAATCCCAACAGGAAGTCCTCCTGGGGATTATGTCTGATTGACGTCAAATTTGGTACAGATCATCCTGAGAACATGCTGATCAAGTTATTAAAAGCTTTTTCTATGTCAAGGGCCGTGGCAGCTAGGGCGTGACAAATTTTGGTGAGTTTTTGTTTTCTCAGCATCGATTTTTGAATGGCTCTCCTGCCCACATACTTGATCTCAGCAGCTTCAAACTTGCTGGGCAAGATGATGGCTCCACCTCAAACGCCCTGATATGTAAATATCCCACCTTACTCATAGCACCCCCCGGTGGTAACAGGCAGAACAAGTACCTTATCTATGGCTACATCTAATGGTAATGGCAACTATCAATCCCTCGCCACTAAATACGTTTGGCTTTTTGATGGCTTCATCGACTTCATCTCCTCATGAAAACTGATACACAGGTCAAGAATGGTGAGCTCTTACATCTGATAGGGGCATCACCCATGGGGGGGACAAAATGCCTCTATAGCGCCCCCTTGAAATTTTCAAAAAACACTCCCCATAGGGGTTTTTTTGGAGTAGGAAGATGAAACATCAAACCAAGTCAGGGTTAACTTACTCTCAGTTTTCACATAACTACTTCATGATGTGTGCTGCTGGCCCCCCACCATGGTGCAGGAGAGCGAGGGCCCGATCACAGCCGCTTGCAGCTTTAATGGTGATTATAAGTTAGTTAATAACTTAGTGTCATATTATTTTTTGTCAGTATTATAATTTTATTAGGGGCCTCTCTGGGCCCCTAGAATCATTCTCCTTTCCCCCCCCTTTTCGGGCAGGGCTCGAGACTCGGGATCCACTGACTTTAGTCTCTTCATTGTGCACACTTACACATGAAATAGGGTAACAGTCAGCTATTTTTGAATGTTAGCATTGATTTCTCACATTGAGTGGTGAAATATAATATAAAATAATAATAGTTTTAAAGGCCCGACCAAAATGAATAAAGGTTGTAGTTAACAAAGCATATGAATATTAATATAGAAGGAGCGCTCACTGAGCACAGCTTCTTTAATTAATGGATTTGAATGTTGCGTGGTGGTCAAAAATAAACAACAAAAAACAAAGTTGACTTCTATGACTAAAGAAAGGTAAAATAAATGGACAATACGTCAACTCATAGATGCTATGTTAAGCAATTTTACTGAAAAAAGTTGTTTAAAAAAGAGAAAAGTCACTTCTGTCATGCCAGGGGCACTTCCGGCAAGCCGGAGGCTTGTGTCACGTCAGGGTCTCTGGGGCTGCAGCTGGATACTATTGCTTCACTGAGATCCAATTCTCCCATCACAGCCGTCACTTTGACCAGTAGAAACACAGAACAATCTGCTGCCGTAGACACTGTATGACAACACCCCAGCATTTTTAAAATTTCCTTTAGGGATGTTACCACACAGAGTAAAAGGGGGAAATGATGGTGTGAAACAGCAGAGACACTTTGTCAACCCGCTGAGTTAACCTTACTGTCATTAGCATCAAGCTAGCAAACAATGGTACATCCTCACGGTCGGACATAAAGTAATAACATTAACAAATAGCGGCGGGGCTTTTACTCACCACAACTGCAGAGGCTCCCAGCTTCATTCGAAACAAACTACATTATAGAAGCTCGTTATTTATTAATCCCTTTGTATCTTTATATATTTACTTTAACGTTATATCCGCTCCTGTTTGTCTTCATAAAGGTAACACATTGCGTCATCATTTAAAACTCAACACTTCCTGATTTTCCGTAAAATTAAAAGCCCCTTAACGTCAGCTGAGAGAATCCCTCCATTTTCTAAATAGGCTTTTATTGTGAAACATTTGTAAGAACTTGGTTGTGGACGATACAGTAGCTTGAATGTTTGCCTATGTTACTTCAAATGTAGCTCCTGCCATCTGCTGACGCTTTTAGGTGACTACAACAATATGTCCGCTGGCACATGAACAGACACAGTGACTGAAATAATAGTAAAAGTAATAAAAACAGGAAAAGAATAACCCGATGACATCACACACGTCGTGAAAGACGACCGGGGATAATTGGTGAGTACCAGCGTGTAGCGTGTCATGTCTGTCGGCGAAAGCACGGCACGATTTTATGACTCCACAATCGTGTAATGTGATATAGTGACTTTCAGAACGGGCAGAAAAGTCGTGTAGTGTGTACCAGGCATAATGCAAGTCCTGAGTCTGACCTGTCTGTCAGCGAGTCCTACTTCACCTTCACCGTAGACACCGGCAGCATTTCTTCTCAACGTAGTAAGCCACAAGCTTCATGACTTCTTTCGGACTGATAGGTTTAACATTATCTCCGTTATTAGAACCAAAACACAGTCGTTACCATTTCTGGAGCTGAAGGACCAGCGTTCTAAAAGTAACGGAAGTAACTGATGGCTAGTAGAAAATGTACTCAAGTATTGGATTACTCAAACAGCAAACTAATGTGTTAGGTTACTTGTTACTGCAAAAAGTAATCAAAAAGTACTCTACTTTGTAACGCGTTATATCCAACTCTGGGCACTTGATGCTTCTTACCTGGGGAGGTTGGAAGGAGATGAACATTTCCTCCCTGTTCCAAAACCAAATTCAAGCCCTGAAAAATGTTGGGTCACCTAGCTAGCTAGCTACTGAAGGTATAGCGTACTGAATACATGCTGCATTTGCTTTTTAATGATAATAACATTTAATAAAGATCTACCCTGCTCTACAGGAACCAGTGAAACGGGGGAACTTTGCAGATATTAAACAAGGTGTGTGGCATCACAGTGTGCGCAGAGGAATAGTGTTTGCCTTCCCCTCAAGCTACTCGAAAGTCCGGCGGCGGAGGTCAGAGTGGAAGCCAAACACTGGTCATCTGTACTCACTTATAAGCATATGCTATACAGCTGGTTTGGTATCGACAGAGTTTCCTTTTATATTTTTTGTCCTCTGTCTTTATTGCCAGGTGACGTGGTGGTTAACTTTTACACTGTCATGTGAAGCCTATAGCTCGGCCTTAGCTTCTAACTATCTTTGTCTTTGTAACCTGTTTTTGCTGCTGAGTCAGTTTGATACCTGGGCATATCCTTCAAACACATTTTGTAGACCCCTCTGTCTGCGACTCTCTGGAATCGCTTTTTCATTTTTTAAAAAATGTGATAATATTTCATCAGTGAGTGCAGTTAGCTACAGTGTGGGCTCCATGCTGGTTTTGACAGCCTGACGGACCATCACAAAGGGGTGGGGCTTAGCAAAGGCCATTTGACTGTTTCTGTGGTCTCTCAGTGAAGGTTCATAGAGACCTCAGTACAGTCGAACCTTCTCCGGCAGTCTTCCCATGAAGGCATCCATGTTAAACTACAAAAGCACAGCACACACAGTGGGTGCCTGGTTACAAAAAATTTACAGGTGCAGGACCAAGCGCTGACAACTTTTAGAGCCTTTGTGCTGAACATAAAAGATGTGATGACATCAATTTATGGCGTATGGGAATATTGCACTATTATTTTACCTTGCTGTTCCGTAAAAATGCGTTCATGTGTTATGTACAGCTGGTAAGCCGGTAACAGAGGTAGTACAGTAACAAAGCAGAATCAATGTCTGTGTAAAATGTCACATTAGACACCAACACTTGTGTTAGGTCAGAGGTATTTATGATGCATTCAAGTGTGCATAATGGTTGCCACATGTGTCCTTTGTTGGTTTGGAGCGCTGGTTGTGCACACCCTTGGAAATTACTGCGAAGCATCCACAAGATACTCACCATTATCACCACATGCTTGATACATACAATCTTTTTTTTGTCAGGATCCACAGTGATCTCAGTGTTAACAATATAGTAACTCCTCGAGTGTTGCTATATTTATTGTTTGAATCATGCAAATCCAAAAGTTTTGTGTGGTCTAAGCAGTATGTGAAGAATTTCTTTCACGACGTAGCCGGTTGTCTACATCAACATGTAAAGCAAGTATATCTCCAGCCTTACATGTCATACCTCTTCTACTGTATGTATGGAATGCTGGCATGTTGTCTAAAATCAGACACTGGGGCAACACTATGCCAGCAATGTTTGATTCATCTTGGATAATCTTCACAACAATAGGCAGTTGTGGAATCTTAGTTTCAAAAAGGGCTTGAAAGAAAGAGGAAACTGCATCATGAATTTGCGTAACTTGAGGTGGAGGAGGAGGGCAAGGACTCTCTGGAAGAGAGGACAGTTACATTGGAACATTGGAAAGAAAAAGGTAAGAGTAGGGACAAAAGTGAATCATTTTATGAGGGAATGAAAGGGTTCAGATCAAAATGTGATTCTGTATTGTTCAGTATTTTGAAAAGCCTTGGCACAGTTTGATCTGTGGCCGAGCAACTTTATTTTTTAAAATATTAATCAGGGCCTTTGGTATTTGATTTAAGAAACGAGTGGGACTTAACAGCATACAATCAAAAGCGTGATAAGCCACTAGGAACCACACTCTCAAACTTAGTTGTTTTGTATTTTGCACTGGTTTATGACCTTTCCTTACACTCTATTGACTTATTGACTGCCTGTCTAGTCTTATCAACTAATGTTTGTAAATGTAAATAAGTGCAAAGAAATGGTAAAATGTGCCAGGTGCTGCAAACATGAGGACTGAAAGTGGCCCGATTGATTTTTAAGTTTGTACATTTGCCCTCAGTTTGACCCCAACCAGACTGACAGTGGTATGGAAAAGCTGGAGACAGTCCAGTGCTGCTGTCCAAAACTGTAGGGCATCTCATTAGTGAATGTGAGTCAAGACAGACACTTTGACCTGCCTTCACTAATGCTGGGCACTGCAATACTCTAATAAGCTTTAGTTGTAGCCAGGGTTTCAATACACCAGATTTCCACCCAGAGTAAAAGTATACAGATAGTGATGTCATAATGTGTTTCTCAAAAGTTTGGTGATTTTAGGCATGCTTGGTATCATCCTTAGGAGGCCCCAGGGCAAAAATGAACCTGCATTTCTCCCTCTCTCTCTCTCTCTCTGTTGTATGAAGACAACACAATAACCTTCAAGGGCTCATCACAAAGAGCACACTTAGAAAACAAAAAATGACAAACTTAATTATACTTTGCCTGGAGCAATGCTGGAATACCAAGTCCAGGTTTGCTGCATGCCAGTCCGGGTTGATTTGGCGACACCTGTGGATCCTGATGTAGCAACAGAGCCAAATCTGTTTTTTATTTCTTTTAATACAAGAGCTGTGGGTGTTTGGGTTTACAGTGCAGCAAAACAAACTCACATTGTTTTAATCTGTCAATATTGGCTCTTTTCCATCGTGCCATCAGCAACCACATCTGATTTCATGTTGTGCACAGAACAGGTCGTTTTTCACCCAGGAGCAGGTTAGTAAAGTTGGTTACCCTGCTGAGGAGTTGGAGGTGTGAAACTTGTTGTTACCTGCAGCTCTTGACTTGCTCCTGACTGTTGCGCTACTCCCTGCAATATTTAAAACTGATCCACTTTTAAAAAATGCTCAAAAGGACTGTCTTGTTTTCAAGACATTTCTGATGAATAGTCGCTGTCAGCATAAATGTCATTGACTGTGACAGCTTCACAATAAAAGTTGTCCTGTATTTTTGAATGCTTTTAATGTGGACTGACAAAAGTAGTAAATGTTTGGTTTGTATTAGCAGTAACTTAATAGAGCCCTGATACAGCTGTAGGAGAGTGAGGAGAGTAAAAGATGATGCTGTTAATACTGCATGCATGCTGCATTGTTTTCTGTGAATACCTCGTGTATGTGAAAGCAGTTTGAATCTTGTGGGGAACCGGTGGACCTCACCACTAACAAATCTATGGTATATCTAGAAGAGAAAACAAAGACATGGGTGCTTTTCGTTATGCTAACATGTTTCCTTGCTTCCATCAATTGCGTCTCTTCCTCATGCCTTAGCTCCTCCCACCAAGGGTGCGACAGAGAGATGGAAGGAAGACATGCCAGGACATAGCATCAGTCTTATGTCATGTCAGTTACTTATGACATGCTGTGCCACATGTGGCATTTATATGCATGGGATACACCTGTGTTTCCTTGCTCTAAGCTCCTCCAGAAGCCTCCTCTCTCCTCACCTTCTTAAGGTGCATTTAAGGGATTTGAAGATCCTCCATGATGGTGGAGGGGAAACAATATGTGGGAGAGTGGATTCAAGGAAGCACAAGTTAACATGAAAATCACCCAGAGTAAGGGCCCTATCACACCTACCTCATTTGGTCCAGACTTTCTGACTGTTCGTTTTGGTCTGAACCAAAATTACAGGTTGAAAACAACTCCTGGACCACAGTCCAAACAGACAGCTGAACCTCCACACAAACAAAGAGAGGAGGTCACCGTCTAAATCAAACTAAACCATGGTTCATTTGGTCTCTAGCGTGAAAACCTTTTTTTACATTATGTGTTTGAGGGATCCAGGAAGTCAAACTAACAGTGGAAACAGGTTAAAAAGATAAAGGCAGAAGTTAAAGCCTACAGTTCACAGTGTGAAATTGACCCACCACATCACCTGGTGATCAAACAGAAGACAGTGACATTGAGGTGCAGCGCTGCTCTCATAAAGCAGGGTTGGTCTTTTTTTCACTGTTACAGTGATTGAAAAGCAAAATCAGCATGTGAATACATTCAGTATAACGTTACATTAGGTTCGGTAGCTAGCGTACCATAGAGGTGCTAACTTAAGCCTGATTTACACCAAGCAGTCTGTTACAGTTCAGTTAAGTTCAGTATGCAATTTTCTGTTTCCACAGTAAAAGGTTGTGGGTGGTACCAATGGAACTGTTCCTTACAGTCCCCATTTTTGTTCACCCCTTTATTGGGGTACCTAGCACGCAGATCTGGTACTAAAAGGTGGAGCTAAAAACACTGTAGTCCATTCATTGGTCAGTGGAGTTGAGCTGGCTGATGCTAAGCTAATTTGCCAGTCTGTGTTTGAGGGTGGGACTTAGTGAAGGGTAAAATAAAAATGTGTATAATGTAACAAAAATGTGAACATTAGTTTGAACCTGGGTTTGACCTCTAGACAGACATATGTTGCTGGTGAGAGAAGTGGAGTCTTAAAAGTTGACCCTGAGATGTCCTACCAAGGCCACCATACATAGGACTCTTAATTTGAAAGATTCTGTCAAATCTCCTAAATATTGGAGCACTTGTGTATCAGTAAACACTAGACAGTTATAATTTATGCATGATTCTGTGTTCGTTGTCATCTCTCTGTGTTACTTTTCACAGACATGTTTTCTCGTATTGTTTTTCTTTTGTCATTCACTCTGTTGTGGACATGCTGTGAGAGCATACAACACGTCATTTACTTAGACAGGTTTTCCTCCATCAGGCCTCTCTTCTTTCTTCCTCCTCTCCCGTCCCCACTCCTCCTCAAGGCCACTCAGTATGCAGACGAGACGCTCTTGATGGTTTTTGCTGTGAGCTGAGCTATTCTGTGATTTCTGATTTGGCTTTCAGCAGCTTCAGACGGAGGAGCCGCCATTCTCCCCGAAGCCTGACAGCCATGTTAGGATATGATGAGAGCCACAAAATGCAGAGAAGACCGACATTTTTCTGTCATCCTCTCAGATACCAAAACTTCAGGCATTCTTTTCATCTCCAGCAACCTTGCTTTGTTATTCTCTCTCCGCTGATTCTTCCCTTTCTCTTCCCCCCACGCACTCCCTCTATTTTCAATAATATATACATTTAAACATGAGATCTGCTTGATTCATTGTGAGTTCTCACAGTAGGCCACATATCAGCGCTATAATCAAAACATGTCACTCTGTGGCCTTGTTGCTCCATGATTAGAATTCTGTTTCATCACAAGCAAAAGTATTGCCCTTTATTTTCCTTTTTCCGCTTTGTGTTTTCTGCCTCGCGCTCTTTTTCTTTGACTATTATCAATTTTGTCCACATTTAAAAAACCTTTTTTTGTTTTGTAAAAGAGGTCTTTAATGGTTGAATTTGGCTGGTGTTGGATGGTGTCTCTGGTATTTAACATTTCATAGGTATCACAGTACATTTAACAATCACAATCATGTTAACGTTAGATGGTAAATGAGACAGACTAAAAGAAAGGGGAAAAAAAGGTATCAAGGAATGAAGGAAGGAAGGAAGTGAAAAGGGAAGGAAGGAAGGAAGGAAGGAAGGAAGGAAGGGAGGGCGGGCAAGGGAAAAACATGGATGAAAGAAAGAAAGAAAAAAGAAAGAAAGCGTTTCACAGACAGCATGGTATTGTATAAAGAGAAGCAATCCATAAAAAATGTATGATCCTTTCTAAAAGCCAGATTCATACACAGTACACATCTATCAGATTATGAGATTTATAATATATGCAACTGTATGATCTTACATTCAGATATAGAGGGTATTCCAATATCCAATTACCAAGGGAACCCAACCAGAAGCAGCAATGAACACTGCAAATGAAATACCAATAACTGCTGTTTAATGTCTTTGTATGGAGTGTGTAGATCATATAACCATTATTTTCATGCTATATGGGAAGCCAGATACTTTCATTCAATAAATCAACCTATTCACTTCATTTGTCACCTAAATCATATGAATACATTTTCAGTGAAATGTAATGTCAGTTTATTTGTTCATCACTCGGTGAAGCACTTTGACCTTCCTCTGTGAGACTCTGCTCTCAGATTCACTCTTGTTTACAGTGACAAATTTGTTACTTGGTAAGATTTTGTCCCTGTCATGTATTTCACCCATCAAATCATCCATTTATGCTGCACCATCCAAATGTGTGGCAGCTCCATAATTTTCTTCAGTTCTATCTGCGTCAACTTGTATACCGTATGTTCTGATAAACAGCTGGGACTTATTTGTATGTATGTGCACTGATAGACGGACTCTCCCTACACCTTGCAATAAACAGTGTTGGCATATAATAAACGCGGCTCAGATGATGCAGCTACATGTGTGCTACCTGTAAATATTATATATCACTTGATACGTTTTCAAGCACATTTAAGTGGAGCTATGGTTATAGGCTGACTAGGGCATTTAATTGGGCTGCTGTCCTTGTCCCAGTATACAAGCACAGGAAGGGAATCGATTTATTGGCCCAAGTATGTCCGACTCTGCTACGATAGATGGTGATATGCCCCCTTCAGCTTGTTAGTATTGCACCTGGTTGACCTATAATGTCACAGAACAAACAATCAATGACCAAGTTGGCTGAGGTGAGCTAGAAGCAAACTGGTACCATGATGGACAACTTTGTCCATCCAAAAATACATAGCTCTGGGTGCAGGTTTCGCCATGTTGTTACCAGCTTTTTCCTCTGTTTTACATTTAATACTATTCGACTTCTGGGTCAAAGCCCAGGGCAGCAACTGTGGAGCATGCGCCGAGCATGGGTCTGATTGACTAGATACATGCAGAGTCATTTGACTCCCAATGGCATTATCTGGGCGTGCTAGTCCAACTTTGAGAAATTCAATTTAGTACGATTTTAGTCAGACTGACATGTTTACATGTATTTAAAAGTCTGGCTTTCGTCGGACTAACACAAGAAATAGATTTTTTGTCATGTCATGTGAACGTACTGATTGTCTTTTTGGATTTATACAACTTTTCCTTTATAATTCTCTGCTCACAGTGATAACCAGGTTCTTGTCTCACATTCAAAAGTAGCTACTATAAAAGAATATGCACCCCTAGACATTTTTGACATAGTAACAGTATATGCCCTTTTTCAGAATGAGCACTTATCCACCTTTACAGTGGATTTCATGTCACGCCTTGCCACTCCTTGACATGTCTGATTTCAAGGGAAGGTTTGTCCCTGTCTGAAATGTTCATACAGACATTCCTGTAATGTCAAAGAGATAGATGTGGTAAAAGATTGTTGAATAACTGATATGACTTGTAAATGGGAGTCAGTATGGGTATTTTCCTTGAAACTGTGTATTTTGGTTGACAGAAACCTTTGTTCAGGTTAAGGTGGCCATTAGGCTAATTTGCGGGAATGAGGTGAAGAGGTTTTAGTATTTTCTCATTTAATTAAGTAACACAATAATAGTTATTTAAACAGCACTTATCAAAACCAGTGTTGTTAAAAACAAAAAGACAAAGCTTCAGGAAAAATTAGAAAAGAAGACTGAAGTCCTATTTGCACAGGAATGGTATCACCTACCTAGTAATAGTTGTGGAGGTCATCTCTGATGTTAATCCCGTGTGAAACTGCCATATTTTTTAGTATAAATTCCACAGCAAATTACCTTCCATATTTCACCAAAGACAGAAGTCATGTGATAATATTAGTTCCACACGAACAGGCATCCCAGTGACTTGGGTGTTTTGTTTTTGCAAGGTTATTTGCTTTTGTCCCAATCAAGAATTGTGGAGGCTGTGTTGGCAGTTCTGAATGAAAGTTTTGACAGCACTTTGTGAGCAAATTCAGGAAGCTCATCTCACAACACAGCATGTAGACCCATCTCACACAGCAAATGATTCATCCGATGCCTATTTTTCTTCTTAGTAGCCATTCATCCAGGGGATATTGTCAGTAAATTTGAGCGAATTAGAGACTTTGCACAGGGTAAAGGTCCAGCTCAAGACTTTGTACTTGACAACATCAGAAATTTAAGTTTCAGCATTCAAAAGTTTTTCAATTTTGGAGAGAGATGTTTCTTTCTGCTAACATTTTGGACTATCGCAGACCATAGGAATAACATGAAATTTTTAAAATGGACGTGATTTCTTTTTAAGACAGAAAAGTTAAAAAAAAAAAAAAAGATTAATTTAAGACATTAGATACATAGTTAAATGTTCAACAACGAATATCAATCTAACAGGAAAAAACTGCAAATATTTCAAGTTTTTGAGACTATATGAACACAACAAGAGATCAAAAAGACATGCAGCAGTTTATCACCAAGACTAACACAGAATAAAATATGCAATGAAACATTAGGTTAAAAACTAAATGTAAGACTCAATATGCAAAGTCAAAAACCTACTGGAACAGCATACATGTTGTGTGTTGGCAGGATGGTGGTGATATGGCTGTAGGGTGCGTGGACAAACTACAGCTAATCAAGGTTATGATTCAGTCAGCACTGTCCTTTAAAGCTTCCCCAGCTCACCCCAGATACCAGCAAAAAAAATGTCATATACTGTGTATTGCACATATACCATAGTGTAATATAGGTGTTTATTTTACCATTGTGAGAATACATCTTCCTGATCGCAAATCAGCTAGTTTGGATGCTTTTGATTGCCTGGCCCGGGCTGGGTTCCAAAGCCCATATTAAACAGGGCTGAGCCTAAGTTACTAGTATTAGTATTACTCTTGTTAAACTCTAACATTATTCAGTACTTTATCAGTACTTTAACAGGACTTAGTTTTGTGTGACATACCTCCTCTACATACAAACCCACATAAAAACACGACACAGAGTGATTCCAGCGAACAGCAGAGCAAAGAGGAGATGCCAATGTGGAGACAAAATGGAAATAAGCTGTCTATGAGCTGTCTATATTTTAGCTTAGGTTGCTATGCGTCTTAAAGTTTATCAGCTGTACCTGCAGACAGTGAATCACATTAGCAGCACAGAGAGGAGCACAGAGGACAGGAGGAATGACTGATAGTGACTGATGTCTGAGTTCTTCATTTCTTCATTCAGTATTTTGATGTCAGGAATATATTTTTATTGACATTTTAGATTTGTTTCCAGTGAGATATTACTGAGTTTATGCAGTGACTATGCTGTTGTAAACATGACTCTTGCTGCTAAAGACTGTATCAAAATACATCCCATGTCCTTCCCTAAACAGTTGACTTGAAAAGTAAATGTCATAAGGTGAGATATGTTCATGTGTACTGGAAAGAGAGGGTTTCTACTTTTTTTCTTTGTGACGTGCCTGGATCAGATATGTGACCAAAAAAACATATATTTGTGAAATTTTTGAAATGAATATTGCCATTTTTTAGTACTTAACCTGCATTTGTTTAAAACTTGTCATTACCAAAAGCTAAAAAAACAGGCTTTGAATAGGCTGCTGAAATTGTCTGGCCCATCGACATTTCATCGTTTTAAAATCCGGCCCGATTGAATGAGTAATTGAGTAGCGCTGCCTCAGGCTGCAGTTGTATAATATAATTAACTGACCCATATTTTCAGAAAAGGCTTTCCAATATTTGTTTGTCTCATTTATAATAATAACAGGGAACATCATAGCCTGGTACGGAAATCGCATCGAGCAGGACCGCAAGGCCTTGCAAAATGTGGTTGGTTCGGCTGAACATAGACTAAGCGCTACTCTGCTGTGCCCATTAAGGATCATTACACCAGACACTGCATTGATAAAGCCAGGAGAATCATTATAAATCACAACCACCTGGATAACAATCTTTCCTGTTGAGGTCTGGGAGAAGGTGTGGTTACACTGAGCTCCTACCTTCACAAGGATCCTAAATGAGATCATGGTTTTCTTGTGACAAATAAAACTGATTGATTGATTGGTAATAAGACTTTGCTATTAGCTTGTGGCACAGCAGTCGGTAAAGTGCTTCCCCTCAAAAAGAGGTGCTGCTTTCATAATTGTAACATCATTAGTGTCACTGATGATGTGTGACTCTCTATCCATTAATTTATACCAACTACATTTCCCTAAGATCTTAATTAAAGTCCAGTTTTAATATATGAAATTTTGCTTTTTGCTCATGGACACAGATCAAAAACTGTTTCTCTCAGTGCATGAAATTATACATGGCAGATGCTACTTTGCTCACCAGAACAAAGAGAGTGGGAAAGGTTCGGAGGGTGAAGTAAAGTATGACAGTAATCGTGTTAAATGATGTCACCAGGTTTCCAGGCTTCACATGTTGCATGTGGCCCACATTTTAAAAGCCTGAAACCTCTATGGCATTATTCATGAGTGTTTTTCTCCAGTTTCATCCATTGTCTGTTGTGTCAGATAAAGGGACGTCTTCAAACCTTTGATCTTCAAAGAGACAACGTGGACATCACACAAACCTACTGCACTCTACTTAACCATCTCTAGAACAATGTGTTGTGTGAGAAAGCAGCAGAAAGCGTTTATCAGTATACAGTATATACATATTTCATACACTGTAGTCCAAAATCAAAACAGGAGAGAATTATCTGTGTAGCTGAACATGCAGATTAGCAGAAACTAACACATAAGCATTAGATACATCTTAAAAAAATTTAGCAGTAAATATAAAATCGTTCTGACTTAATTTAAAAGAGCAACTATCACAGAGATGTGAGTTTGTTACAGCCATGTGTAACTAAATGCGTATTCACCATGTTTGATCTCAGAAGTAACAAGCCAGTCTCTGATGACCGAGTGAGTTCACATTGTAAAAGCAACTATGAGATGTATTTTTGCCCTGAACCAGTGGGTAAACGAGCAGTACTATTTTAAAATCACTTCAGTGACGCACTGAAAGCACAACTGGAGGGTTGTGTTCAGCTTTCATGAGCTGTCGCTGTCTAACAGGCTTTTCTGGAAGACGTGAGAAGCAGAAGAAACTTTCCAGAGAGAAAGACATGAATATTTTGTTCAAGGACTTATTTAGACATGAATCTTTAATATCTTACCCAGCACGTACTCACCAGTACACAGTACCGACACTTCCACATTTTACTCTTTGGTGTACCATGACTTTTCATTGTGCACAGGCACAGAGTCAGAAGATAAAACAACAGAGCTTTGAAAATCGAATAGTACATTACTAAATGCACGCCAAGAGTGTCAAGGTAATGAGTGAAGTGCAGTGAAGAGCCTGTTGATGTAATGTTTGCATCAGCAAAACCACCTGCAGCTACCGCCCCCGATACACACGCCAACATGTGAGTACGGGAAGTGCTTGCTTTTTTTTTTTCCTTTTTGGAGCACCGCCAGTCTTACCATCTCTTAGCCGCACTCTCGTCCGTGCAGGATTTGCCTTTGCCTTCCTACACAATAGTTGGTGCTGTGGACCAATCTACAGCAATACACCGCAATACCCACAGCCGAAGAAGAAATCAGGCAACTCTGTCGCTCTGTTTTAAATCACATATCAACACACAAATCATTTTATTAATGCTAAATATAATGAGAAATTAAGTATAGTGTGTTCTAACTGCATGGTATGTAGATTTTGTGTATGCGAGAAATTCCCCACTAGATTAGCAAGAAGTTTTTAGTGCAAGACATCAGCAGAATGCTCAACTGCTGCAAAATGCATTGTCCAGTGACAAGTGATGCAAAGGTCAAATTTAGAGGTAAAACACAGGAGCTCACATGAATAAGGTACTGCAGAAGAAAAAGTAAAACTTTATAATATTAATGTCAGTATTTATTTTGTTGATGGAAACTATGACTCCAACAGCTGAAAGTTTAGGGTTTTTTTTATCACCAACTCTGTGAGAGGACATGAGATTAAACCTCCAGACTAACATTTTGCAGATTAAGAAAGAATTCAGGCTTTAATCAAGTTATTTCTCTGCTTCAGTGCGATGGATGAGTCAGAGTTTACAGTGAACCTGAGTACAAATCATAGTTGTCTAGTTATTTTTGCTGTCAAAGTTTTTAAGAGCATAAATAGAGAAATTTTGAGCTTTTCAAATGATCAGTAAGTGTGTGCTCGTAAAGCACCCATTGAACCTGTCACAAACTGCTGGAGAAATGACAGTTTGTAAGTGTAAGTGTGGAGAAATTATTTGCAGTTGTAGAAAAATATGTCTAAATTAATTTTTATACAGCCTGTCACCAATTCTAACTCCTGATACATAAATTAGCCTAACGGGATTGGTTTAAAGATTAAAAAAAAAAATAGAAATCATATTGACTAAAAGTAAACTAAAATGTCATGAATTATCCTCGATTAAAACATTTAGAATTTTTGTCGACTAAAACTACGAAGGATTAAAATGACTAAAATGTGACTAAAACTGAGCACTTCTGTCTCAAGACTAAGACTAAGTCAAGAAATAGCTGTCAAAATTAGCTCTGATTAATTTGCATTTAAGTAATACTTGAAAATCCTAAATTGAGTGAAAGAGATAATGTTGATTTACATTGAAATGAATATTCATTCAGTGGTAATTTGGACTGGTCATGTCATGTCATGTTATATGATGCAGAGATGACATATTGCTTGAGTTTACTTAAGTGTGAGCGGTCTGCTAATAACGGCACTCTTAATGGATAATTTAGTAGGCAGCATGCAGTACATCCTGATTAGGTATGTAGTATACAGTTCAATATGCACTTGTGAACACAAGCACAGACAGCAGGTTGCCACTGTACAGCATGCGCATTGTTTTCTAATTTCGTCCTCATTTTTTCATCATCATAAAGACATTAGTTTTGTGATTAACATTGTGTTTCTGAGTGAGAGGAAAGTGGAACTGACTGGGTCAAAGTCCCACAGTAATGGCTTAAAGTCTTGTTTAAATACAACGTCACATTCTCTTCACTTCTAATCAGAGCAGCTTGAAAAGCTCAGGAGTCTGGGTTGGGCAGGGAGCCCTCTGGGGGGGAGACTATTAACTGTTCTTATAATGTTGTATGTTTATTTTTCACTTAGTATGATAAAGATAACCTTAACCTCAAACTTGAATTATGGCTTCATTACGTTATTATAACCGTAATCTAAAGCACATTATGCTGACTGCATTCAGATAAGCACGTACATGTCACGCATGTTAATCAATAATTTACAAAGGCTACAGTGGTAGGGGGTCAGTAGTGATTGTGCAAAGTCAATTACCTTTAGCAATAGTCGGGATGAGAGAAGTTAAAGAGGGAGGAATGGTTGCTGCTGGCAAATGGAGATTACAAGCTTGATGGAAAGAAGAGAATTGTTTTCCACACACTGCAAAATAACCTGACCCTGGCCTGCATAAAAGCGCTTTGTATTTCAATGACATAGGAGATCATTTAAATGTAATGATGGACGTTTTCATTATTTTATTCATGATATAAATGCACAAATCAAATACACAATCATTACCTACAATGCTAGTTTGCATTGCCTCTCAATATGACACAGTGGTAGGTGAATCAAGCCTTGCATACCTGCTGATGCAGCTTTATAGCAGCTGTAGGAAAGAAAAACAATTGGAATCATGCAGCATTATCAAGATCTAAAAATTTAAAACAGGTATAAATCCAAATAGCTGTTTCAGTGAACATTTATTGTTTTAGCAGTGGGTTATGAGACAATCGCCTGTGAATAAACCATAGTGTTGATACATACACAGGGCTGCCACACAACACTCAGCAGTCAGATACAGGTGTTGCTCTGCTCTTTGACCATTTATGGATATAATCTTCACCAACTACACCTGACCATTTGGTGATGTAATGAGAACAGTTATTAATGTATGAGTAATGTGAGTATGCTGGGTTTATACCATGTCCGTGACAAAAACAGGGGCGCATAATCTCTATTCAGTCTTTAATGGGTTATAGAGATAGGTTGCCATGATTACAGACACGCAGACCAAGTATATCTGTGGCTGAAAAATAATCAATCACTGATCGTGAAGTTAAAAACACGTAAAGAAACCAAAACTGAGGTCAGACACCTTAATTATCCCAACAGCAGCACAAGACACGAGAGTAGCTTAACTACAACTTCCAGTCAGGGACTTTAGAAGTAAAATAATGTGTCAGTTATGAAGTGTAAAGCCCTCACAAAACATTTCCTAACTGTATTGGCTCATAGCTACATCGCCTAGGCAACAGCGAATGGAGTTTAACCAAGGGACTACAACTTGACAAACAATTGAACGGTGTAGGAAACATGCAACAGTCTTCTGCAGTGGAGTCGCTCGCTGTCAGGCAGCTAAACGTTTTACAACTGCGGTACTTTTGGAAAATAAGCTAAAGAGAACATTTGAAGAGCCGTTTTAAAACTTGGCCAAAAATAACGAAGTAACACACCGTTTGGTAACGGTAACTGAGTTACTGAACGCGTTAGAGTATTAACGTTACTGCCAAAACTAACAACGTTACTATAACGTGTCACTGCCCAACACTGGTGACAGCCCATGCAGCAGTTGCTGTGTGATAAGGTTTCACATTTCTGCTACCAATTAAAAAGAATCATATGGGCAAAAGTCACTGTATTCTACTCATTTTTACCTGTTTACAAACACGGGATTGGATGTCTAAATGTAAAGAGGAAAAACCAGAATAGCAGTTGAAGACTGCACTTAGTTTTAGTTGAAAATCTGACGTTCTAACTTAGAAGTTAATTTTAACAAAAAAAAAAAAAAAAAAAACCCCAAAACAGGGCAATTTGTGTCCCACGAAAGAATATTCGTTTTCCAGGCAGTCACCTAAAACAGAGAACAATCCTGAGAAAACCAGAACATGTGGCAACCCTTTACAGCAGTGTTAATATTATTCTTTCAACAGAAAGACTGCTAGCGTCCTATTTTAACAATCACTCGAAGTGAGCTCATCCGTTAGACAATCCTTAACTTACTGACATAAAAAAAACTGAAAAATAAGCATTGCTGATTAAATATGAACCAAGATTCTGTTACTGCTTTGCCTGTTTCTCACCCCAGATGTTTTCCTGTCTCTAAACTGACAAGCTCGCATTATATCATCCACAAATGGGTTATTGGTCTGATGTGGCCCAGTACATTTCGGTAGGTTTTCTTTGTCTAAAGTAAAAGCTAATTCCATAGCCTTTTTAGTCTGCAATAAGCACCAATTTCAAAAGTATTTGCGTCTTTCTACTGCATACAGCCCAGTTTTATGAAAAGCCCATCATTTCAGTTAGGAGATACTTCTTTAAGCACTACAGTTGGCTGTTTATTTTTAGATAATGATACATTAGACATCACATATATTTTCCACTTGTCTGATCAGACGAATGCATGGAATATTCCACCTGCCTGAACTCAGAGTTTCCATGCCTGAGCAAAGCAATATTGTGGAGCCCTGAATAGACTAATGCCACATGTCAAGATTGTAAAATAGCAACGTTCAGGATTTGAACCTTGGGAGACTTAATATGTTGCTCTGTCTGTGTGCTGCTTTTCTGTCAATAACCGACAACAATAACTGAGTCTTTTCCGTATGTCATTTAGCAGTTTTCGACTTGTGGTGCAAATACTAAGCCACACCATTTAAATATTTAAGTAGAGTACCAACATGAGAGGGGCAGAGAGGCAAAGACACACTCCCACTCACTTCTCCACCATTTCAGCTAAGCACAGACACACACACACACACACACACACACACACACACACACACACACACACACACACACAAAAGACAGTACATCAGGCTTACAGTCTCAAGCTGCTGTGAGTTTGAATGAAGCGTGCCTTCCTCAGATTAATTGTGGCCCACTTATTTTTAATTAAAGTTTCTTTGTGTGGTTCCATGCCTGTAACGTGGGAGTAGGTGTTAAGTAAAAGACGTCTGTCCTTGCTCTATAAATGTGGTTTAATCAAGACAGGCTGACAAGATGTGGTTCAGTTAACCAATAGACTCTTCACTGATGATGGCCTGCAGCTCTTGTTGATTTTTGTCAGAAACTGTGCATCCATCTCCACAAGATTTGTATAAGATGAAAAATTTTTTGTCAGCTTTTATAGATTAAGTGCTACCTCATGCTTGAAAAAAGATAAGTTACTGGCTCTTACACTGCTTTTGTATTATTTATTTATTTTTATTTTTATGTTATACCTATCTAATACTGTGCCCCCACTCAGTAAGTAAGTAAATAAGCTCACAAGTAAAAGAAAGTGAATCCTGGCTGCCTGCCTGACTGCTTTCTGCACAGCTCAGGTGTCTGACATGGAAATGGCCTGTTGGTCAATAAGCAGCATGTATCATCTCTGCTTCATCTGCCTCCGACTGACTCCTGCACGTGAGAGTTAAAGGTCTTGGGCGCCCCCTATCAGCACACAATACAACACATGTCATTTCTCTTCACTCTGCCCTCATTTTCACTGCCGTAGGAACTCTGCAACTCTTTGTCAGGGGCAATGACCTGGAAAAAAGGCAAATGAATTAAAGTGAAGACCGCACACTCAGCATTCGCTTAGGGAAACTGTACTGTCTGCTAAGGTGTGAGCAGGACCTGGTTTACTTTCTCTGTTCTTGTCATCACAACCACTCTCTGTATAGTCACTATAGGTCACTTCCAATGTATAACTGAGCAAAGTTTTTTCAACACACTGTATCTGTTATCTTGATACTGTTATTAATCATGTAAGTGTTTCTTGTTTTACAATTACACTGTTGCTCTCAGGGATTTCTGTATTAAAGCAAGTGACTTTTGCAATAGTATTGTGGTAGATTATCACTGTTAACACCAGTGGTTCCCATCCCTCTTTAAAACAAAACAGTGTCCCCTGGTAACATCTTGTCACAGGCTGCATAACGTATATAACTTGTGACTAGTTCAGTCAGAGTCATGTTCACTTCTTCCACTGTTTAGTATTCAGTGACCTGAAGAGATAAGTCTGTCCAGTATTCCACAGTAAAAAAGTAAAAAGTAGAGAAAAGTCAGAGAAAAAAAACATTATTTGGAGAGCAGAGGTGTTTTGTTTTCCATATTGCTGATCATCTTGTGACCCCTTAGATTTGAGCCAAGGTTTTGGAGCCAAAACTTACAAACTGAATGTGAAAGAAACAGCCAATTGTAGTTGCCATATTTAATATCTTCAGGTGGATATAAAAGCAGAAATGGAATATGTTAATATTGTTTTCTTTAGTGTAATCACCATAATAACCATCAGTACCTTTGAATGAGCCATTTATATCTACATAGGGGTCCTTATCTACTGAGCTATGTTACACCCCCATGTTTCTACAGTGGCCCAGAACAGACACACCAAGGGCCCTTTGCAATTTTTGAATTGACCCTCTGAAAAGCAGCATCATAAAAATATAGTTTTTTATGTGAAAAAAGGTGAGCACACATGAGCAGGTGTTCGGTCAATTGCCTGTCTCTAACATGTCAAACAGTGTTGAAGAGACACTGATTTACAATGCCAAACTCCTTGCTTTTGTGTATTTATTGGTGTAAATCTCTGGGTCTGTTTGTTTGGGAGAGAAGGAGACCTCTGCGACCAATTTGATCCGAAATAATGTGAGCACACATGAAGTTATAAGAGAAAAAAGGTGAGCACACATAGCAGGTGCTGGATGAACGGTCCATCTAAAAGTGTAGGAGAAACGCAGACTATTTTGTCTTTGCATACAGAAATACCTGGTGTCCCTCCAGAGTTGCCATAGGGCTGTGGTTGGCGGAGTTCCACCGTTATGTGTGTGTGTGTGTTACACTCTGAGTGAAAGAGAGGCGGTTGCCGCTGAACACATTATCCCGAATCCTGTCCATTTATTGTATATTAGTTGCAAAGTTATAAGAACCCCGGGACGCTCGGTTACACTGATATGTAACTTGAAACTGTTTTATTTAGTGTGTGTACCGGTCTCTTTGTTTTTGAAGAGGAGGAGGCCTCTGTGGATAATTCAGCTCACGATAAACCCCCCTAAACAACCTGAGAACTAACACTGCAGACCAGTGTGAGCTTCAGAGCTCAAAATTGACCTATGGCTAAGCCCCGCCCCCTCCACTCACTCAGACAAAATATCAACATTCAGTGAGCGGCGCTGTGGCAGGTGTCACAGTACACAGCATTTCACAGGAGGCAATTCATGATTTTTGGAGACATAACAATCAGATGTCATTGAGAAGTAACCAAAAGGGCCTAAACTACACATTGGAGGGACATCATAATCTTTTTATTGTTGAGAAGGTCGACGAAAAGCTTAAATTAAAAGGGTCACAGTGTGCGCTTGTGAACTGCATCTCGTTGCCATCACCATCAAAGACAACAAGATAGAGGAACAGCATTGTTCCACTGAAGTTAAAGTTTTTGGCTCAGAATATGAGAAAAGGTTAACAGTCTTTTTACCATCTTTACCAAGAGTGTCTCTCTGTTAGTTTGGTGCTACAGTATTTACCCTGAATCATTCAGCATAACGTTTGCCAACCTTTGTTATCTCTGCCATTACAGATAAGTTAATGAAGCTAAGCTCCAGAAGTTAACGTTAGCTTAACAAGAGCCCTTTGGACAACAGCTAACAATGATGTACGATCACCAGAGTACAAAACTAGAAGAAAACGGGCTAATGAACTCCCAGCAAACAAGGTGACATGATGAACAACGCAGCTAGGAGCTAACGCTAGGCTAACTTTAGCTAACGTTAGCTAGAGATGTTAAAGATAACTTTATATTTTTTTCCAGCAAAGTAACAATATGTTGCCTCAAACACGATGTTGACTTACCTTAAAACAGATGTAGACATCCTTGTTGATCTTATTCACGTTGAGTTGATGTTGTGGTCTAACGTTACTGCACAACTTTATCCAAAGGAGACACTTTTCTCAGTTGAGATGGGGTTTAAAGTGTAAAAAATACACGTCGTCGCCCAGCCTCTCAGGATACTTTTTGTCGGAGTTGCATGTACTCCATGCTCACCGTTTGACCATTTTTAAACTTCAAATCTCAGAAAAAGCTCATAAAACCGAACAAAACTGACTTTCTGTGATGCATTTCAATGAACGTCCAGGCAGAGAATGTCCGAGTGTGTGGGAATGGCTATACGCACTGTGATTGGCTCATCGCGTTTGAGGGCGGGGCTTAGCCATAGGTCAGTTGTGAAAGATGAATTGAGTAAGTCAATATTTTCATTCAAAAACTGATGGAATTCCCACAGCTTGTATCCGTTTCCTCAAAAATCAAAATATAATCCAATAATTAGCAATTATTTTTGCAACATGAGTTAAAAGGATACAAATTTTGCTTCCTATTGACAAGTGGATATTCTTGCTTTTCACCATACATGGATTAAAATGGAAGATTGAATTTCCTGAAGAGTATTCTGAAAAGGTGGCTGCGATATTTTTTGTATGCGTGCTCATTTTTTTTCTTCTGCATATCTAAGTCATCTAAATGTAAATGTATTTTGCAAAAATATGTATATATTTTTTAGTTATGATGATGATATTGTTTTTAGCATCTACGATAACGGACATTCACTGACTGGATATACGGATAGTGTACAGTTCATCCATTTCAGGGGACGGTCACTCATGAGCAAAATTAACACAGACAAGTATCCGCCTTAATTGTTACCATGTCTAAACAGCTGATGACGTAAGATTTTGGTCATGAAAAATACAAACTGCCCCACATGAGAGATGCTGTCTGACTGGCAGTGAGCCGGGACAAAGGCATGGATTGCAAGAAAATGGAAAATATAGGAAAAACACTATATTTTGCGTTATTTATTAGCAAGCTAGCTAACTTTAGCTACCTAGCTAACTTTAGCATCACACACTGCCCACATTCAGCATGAATTTCGCCTCCGCAGGCAACAGTCACCCACCCACATTCACTAAAGTGTGGCTGTGCCCATAGACTGTCAAACTTAATCAGCCACTGCAATTGTCATTACACTAAATTACTATTATTATAAGAAATTAATGCAGGGCTCAATAATAATTGCCCTATTGCCCAGGGCAAGTAAAACTTAAGGTCGGGCATGTAACCTAAAGACTCACTTGCCCGATCGGGCAAGTTGCTAAAAATAGTAAAAGTTAATAACTAATTGATAAAATAAATGTATTTGCTCATACTGTGCACAAATGTACTGTATGTACTTAGTCCTAAAGAGCCCTTCTGGTGCCAGTATACATAGAAACATCCCAGCAGGCTGTGCTTTGCAAGCATACAAAAAAGTTTCACGCATGTGAAAATCATTTTTCATGTGTGTGCTTCACCTCCTCTGCTACAACTCCATCCTCGGAAACACTGCTGTGTGCGTTTTGTGCAGCAGGTGGATGTGGTAGTCTACTGGTAGAGCAGAGACAGAGCTAAGTAGTGTTGAAGTAGAGTAGAGCAGGGCAGAGAGATGGAAGCAAAATATATTAAACCCGTGTTAATACAGCAGAACTGGAGAGAGGGGGGGGTAAATAGAGGTGGGCATGGCTCAAGTAGGGCACAAAATTATAGACAGAGAACGATTGACAAAGATTGCTGCTGCCCCGACACTGCCATTTTTGTGTAGGAATCATGCTACAATACATGACATATGTAGTTTTAATTAATAAATACAGTGTGAACACACACAGATTGGCTCTGTGGTCAAAGGTGCTTTTTATCAGTTGAGGCTGCTGGCCAAGGTCAAGCCATATCTTCGCCCCCAAGATCTGGAAAGAGTGGTTCATGCATTCATCACCTCCAGGCTTGATTATTGTAACTCCTTGTATGTGGGTCTAGACCAGTCCTCTATCCAGCGCCTGCAGCTAGTACAGAACGCTGCTGCTCGCTTACTGACTGGAACAAAAAAGAGAGAACACATCACACCGGTGCTGTCCTCCCTGCACTGGCTTCCAGTCCGCTTCCGGATAAATTTAAAAATCTTGTTGTTTGTTTTAAGGCTCTGAACGGTGTTGCTCCTTCTTACCTAAACAACCTTCTACAGTTGTATAAGCCGGGGAGAGATTTAAGATCAGCTGACCATTTGATTTTTAGCTGTCCCTAAATGCAGGCTAAAAACAAAAGGGGGAGCGAGCGTTTGCTGTAGCCGCCCCAAAACTGTGGAACAGCTTACCGCCGCAGATCAGATCAGCCTCTAGCCTTGGGAGTTTTAAATCAGCTCTGAAAACACACTTTTTCTCACTAGCATTCGACAGAGCTTGAGATTGTACAGACAAATTCTTATTGTCTTATATGTTTTATTTGTTTTATGTCATGCCCTTTTATCATGTACAGCACTTTGGTCAACTGTGGTTGTTTTTAAATGTGCTTTAGAAATAAATTTTGATTGATTGATTGATTGTGAATAAAGATTACATAACATAAAAATAACTGCAGTCTTTGTTATTTGATAGCCACTTAAACAGTTTTTATAGGGGAAGTAAAAACTGACTTCGGGCAAGTAGATCTCTGACCAACTTGCCCGACCAGGCAAGTGAAAAAAAACTTTAGCGTTGAACCCTGCGCAATGTCTTTTTAAATTGATTTATTTTAACTTTGGTGTTCATCACTGACTCAGCCATATTGAGCCGTAGCTTTAGTGCTAAAATATTATGAACACTGTAAACAAATGTCTTTTCATTTATAATATTTGATGTAAGTTCATAGTGTTGCTGACAAAATTGCAGCTCTGTTGTTCTATGCAATCTCTTCCTCATGAATTTGATCACACATGATCTCCGCTGTGAAAGTATCAGTGTCACACTGTTATTATTTCTTAGGTTCATTGACCACAGTTAGCCTCTCTGTACGCTAGTGAGCTTTGGAAGGTATACAGACAGCTCACTGACCCATATTTATTCAGCTTTTCTCAGCATACAGTATCTACTGAGCTGTGCAAGCAGGTTTAGAACCTCAACCATGATTTTTTCTTGACAAATAAGACTCGCTTCACACAGCGGCACACAGTTTAAGTACAACTTTTATTAATACTGGAATCATCACAGTGCGTTTTGTTACATTAGCAGTGACTAAAGTTAACAAAAAAAGGGTCAATTTTACAAAAAGGAAGACAGAAAAGAAAAACCTTATCAGCGACAGAGGCGAAACAACCTTGGAAATAAATTCACAATAAATTAAAGAAGAAGAGCAGAAGAGGGGCAGGAAAGAAAAAAAGACAAGACCACAGTGCCTGCAGGGCTACGCGGGAGGGAAGAGAGGAGCAAAAGATCGGTTTGTACAGAAACATAAAGCAGATGTCACAATGTTATCCTTTCAACAAAATAGCCCCATAGAAATGATATCAATGCCTCAATGTTGAGTTGTGGAGACATTTCCTTTTAGAGTTCATTTGGAGGCTGTAGAGGAAGAAGAAGAGACAGAGAGCGAGCGAGCGAGCGAGAGACACTACTGAGAACTGGAGTATTGACAGTAAGACATTCAGTTCAGTTAACAGTGGCTGTGGCACCAGGAGGCCACTTTGGCCACTCTGTTCTGCATGGCTGTATGACAGGAAGTTGCAGCGTGTTTCATCATGATCCCCTGGAGGGCTTCAGCGGACCATCATGTAGCTTCCGAGAATCTACCTTAGTCATGTTTGCTTCAGAGGAGTGTGTGTAAGTGTGTGTGTGTTTGTGTATGGTGGGTTTCTTCAGCTATTAGACAGCAGGAAGGATTGACAGATTGCGTGTGGGAGGTGGGAGGGAGAAACAGTAGGGGTCTTAACTAAGTGTCCTTGTGCAACACACACATACATGCACACATACATAAAGTACACACTCAATATAACCTGGGCAGATGGCTAAAGGAGTGGGTTTTGCATACTGTTCATGCAAATTCACAATACTTCTTCTGGTCTCATCATAAATATAACTCAATCTGTCGTTCAGTGGCCATTATGGGGTCTTTCTTATTTCAGTCAGTCAGCAAAACAATGTTTAGCATATTCAGGTATCTCAAATGGGTGACATTTTAAATCTTATGTAAGACATGAAGTAAGTGTCTAGTGTATAAACATCTGAAGGGAACCAAAGTTATAAAAACAAACACTCCACACCACAAATAAGGCTGTTCTCCTCAACATTTCCTCATAGATTTGTAACGGTGTGTTCATGCTGCGAGCAAATGCTCACAATGGAAGTCTGCCAATTTCCTATAAATCTGAGTAACCAGGGAAACTCAGCTGAGGTGTGGATGGATGGATGGTCAACAAGTTTTCTGGCTGAGGAAAGTTGGCCATCGCTGAATGTTCATCAGCTATCAACAGGCAGCCTGAGCTTCTGTTTTACCCTACTTAAAAATCACGTCACATCTGGCAACAGCTACATGACAAGATGCTGACTGCAGAGGCTCAAGCCTTACTGGATCTCTGTAACATTAATGTCAAAGTCTACAGGAGGAATATCTCAAACAGTGTTTAGAGAATAGCTGATAACTGATGCAGTAATGTGAGTTTTTACTGGCTTGCAAGAAATGCTGTGCAAATATGGATTTAGTATCACCTTCTCTGCAGTTCCAAAATGTAGTAAAAGGAGCGCATCCCCAAAGAAGGCGGAGAACTGTGGCACTAAGAGCAGAACCTGTGACAATGGCTGCATGGATTGCTAAGTTCCTGCTGTAGAAAAGGCTGATATACAGAAGCTTTTGGAGCCTGTCGCTTTTTAAAATTAAAATATTATTTTATCATTATTATTTTTTAAAGCAACTTGGTAATGGACATTTTTAAATTAAAGGGACTATGTGTAAGATTTAGGGAGATACATTGGCAGATATTGTATATAATATTCAAAAGTGTTTTCGTAAGTGTATTATAAACTAATACTCCTAATACTACAGAAATGAGCCGTTAAATATTCTTATGGAGCTGGTCCTCCCCCACAGAGTCTGCCATGCTGTTTCTACAGTGGCCTACGACAAGCAAACTAAACACTGGCTCTCAATAGGGACATTCAGATTTTCTGTTGGCCGCAGTAGTTCTCCTACACGTTTGGCAAAACGGAGAAATTTCAGTTGGCTGCAATCTACCACCCCACCGCTAGATGGCACTAAAACCTACACACTAGGCCTTTAAACTACTACTACTACTGTTACATGTTACCAGCTTGTTTTTAACATCTACTTAAAGTGAGGCTGTGTAACTTTTAAAAGAGGATATGACTAAACAAATATAAACATTTTTCCTTGTACAAATGAAAAGTTGCATTCATAGGTGATAAAACTAATCCTTGCTCATGGCAGCTAATATCAGCAGCTTTAAATAAATGGTGCCATTTTACTGACATTCCTAAGGCAGTTTTTTTTTCTTCACAACATTTCCCGTCTTGTGCTTATGTTCCATTACATCTTAACATTTAGCATTATGCTGTAATTGTCACTTGTGGTCACACTGGCAGCTGTTCAACAGAAGATGCCTAGTCTCCCTTTGAGTGGATTTTTACTTTAGCCAGTTTAGTTCAATTTAACAGAAGGAGCAGTGCTCTTTGTTGATTAAGATTCAGTGTTTTGTTTGTTTTACCAGCCATGTGCTTTACACACCGGCAGATTTCTTGTGATGGCAATGTGGGTTAGAAGTCCCTGCATGTTGAATCACTGCTCACACTTGTATCTTGTGCATTTCTTTGACATAAGCTCAAAACCATTAAAGTAATATAAGCTGCCTGTGAGATGCTGACAAAATAGATGTCTTAAAAAGCCTGATCAAAATTAATTAAAATGTAATCCAGCACTGAGATGGAGTGTCAGACATCCAGCTGTTCTGCTTAAAACCAGCTGCATGTTACAGTGTACAGCTGGGAGACGTTTACCCTTGTTTGAACAGCACACCCAGGACCCATCATGATACCGCCCGTTAGCCATTACCAAACACACCCACATTCAAACCACGGCACACATTCAAACCAACATACGGACACATACACTGAGGGAGGGGAGGGAAAAGAGCAGAGGGGAGACGGACAGAGAGGAAACAGAGCCAAGCTCATACTGACTGTGGTGTAAATAAAGACATCATCAGAATTATATTTCATTAGCTTTGATGGGCTGCGAGACACAAAGAGACCAAGTACAGCTGATGGGACTCTCATGACAAGTGTTATTCTAACTTATCAGTTAGACGACATCCCCGGGTGAATTGTGGATGAGGTACAAAAAGAGGAAGGTAATAGAGAGGAAAAAGAAAAGAGGGATACAAAGGTGTGAAAAAGACTCCATACATATGTGTGAGTGGTGAAACACAAATTCGATTGTTGTTTAATTTCTAGTTTTTGTACACCTCCAGGCTTTTTAGATAGTGGTGCTGTTGAGTGTTTCTGTGTCAATTCTACTGTGGTCCTGCCATCTCACCGAGTTTTCATTCAAAGTTAAAGGAATAGTTTAACTTTTTGGAAAATTGCCTTTTTAGATGGAGTTATTCATATTTTTTCCTGTCAGCAAGTGCCAGGCAATCAGCAGAGACTCTGTGAAGTTCCTGCACGAGAAATAACTCAGCAGAGGTTGTTCTCATGCACCGTTTATACATTTTCCTACAAAAAGTAACACACCAAAATTTGTACATATCCCACATAATCATGAGCCATTAATTTGTGTGTATCTTATGTTTTTGGGAAGGCTGCAATCATGTGACCAATGCCCTGAAAGGCTTAAGAAGGAAGTGATCCTTTAAGGAGGCAGGTTTGGTTGGTGGATGGGTCACAAAACACAGAATTTTATCCCAGGACTTCACCCACGAGCCTGGTGTTCAGATCTGTGTGAACTTTGTTGTCATTTTAAGGTAAGTCATCACCATGTTTCTTTTCCTAAACCTAACCACAGTAACTTAGCCAAAAGCTCACCTGCGTAACTTAACGTTAAGTACCTAATGTACTTCATATTAGGTACCTAATTCTTGGGGCACAATGTTTACGATATCATACAAACTGTTGTTTGAGGATACGTTGTCCAGCACAATACCCCCATAAATCTACAACTTGTCACTTCTGCACTTTAGTTTAGTCATGGATTAAACAACCAAGATAAAGTGTGTTAATTAGGTAACTTTAGAGATATCAGACAATGTATTTTCGGACAAAGCCAGGCTAGCTGTTTTCCTGTGCCTCCAGTTTTAATGTTTAAATAAGCTAACCATCTGCTGACAGGAATTTTCCAAAAATTTTAAACAATTCCTTCAACATTTGACAGTCAGTATAAGCTCATTTTAGTCCCAGGTACATACCTAATACTCAACAGCACTATAGTCTGTCGGGCTAGCTGTAAGACTAGAAACACAGCACTTTCGAAAGTCAGTATTTCAACTTTTAATCAAGTATGCGTACGGTTTGTAACTGCTTGTAGCATGAAAGAAATGTAACATGTTCCACTTTTACTAATCTACATGTTGCCTCGCTTATATGCCAGCCTTGCTAGGAAATAAGACAGCTAATAGCAAAAGAAATTTAAAAAGATGTAATGTTACTGAAAGTTCAGATGGGATGTTTTCAACCTCTTACTTCAATAAAATCTTTTTACAGTGCGTATTCCTTTTGGACATGCTGTACAGTAGTTAGGACTGTGTAGTTCTCTCGGCCGAGGAAGTATGCGTTGTTGTGTGTGTATATCCTATGATGTGTACATGTTTGTGTGTACGCACGCATGCCTGCACGCATGTAAATCTGGTTATGTGTCTATGTATGTTCCAGCAGAGTGTCCTGTTTTTATGGTAGCCCCCGCTTTGCCCACATGCCGGTAGGCCTACTTCTACCCACATACACATACACTCATAAAAATGGGCATATTGACACATCTGTAGCAGAGTAGTTATTTCAGCTTGTTCAGACAGTTAGTTCAGTACACAGTTAATTCAGCATGTTAAAAAAAAGACATTATTGTTTAGTTAATTAATTTTTGTGCTGTTAACTGGGCATTTTAAAGGAAAATAGCAGTGTTGTATCACACTCACCAGCATGTGCAGTTTGATCACATCCAATGTGAAATCCCCACAATTTTAGCATCCTGGTCTTGTCCTGAGTTGTTATCCATCATTTGGAAATAAGCAGCGTGTCTGTTCTGCAGGGCATTATAAACCCTTTAATCAAGCAATGATTTACTGTAGATAACTGGCAGTGAATTCAGTTTGAGTTTGCACTAGAGTTAAAACAGCACGTACACATCCAGACTAGTGGAATTGGCCCTAGCGATGTCCTTGGACACATAGTAAAGGGTCTCTAAACTCCAAACTCATACCATCTGAGCCATGCAACGTGGAATTGCTTTTAGATAGGGACACAAGTATTGTTGAGTGGACAGAACAGTGGTATTTTCCTTTAACATCCCCACACTGGAACATCATTGTGAATGTACGTACATGCACACTATCTCTGTATTGCTTTCCTACTGTTTTAACTGGAAACTTCATTCAGTTGTACAAGAACAAAGTTCTGACATTGCAATGGTTCAAGCAAGTCAAACAGTCCAATGTCCCCCTTCATCTTGCAGTACATTCAGCATACGTATATTCATGTACAGTGTGACCTCGACAGGCGGTCTTAGACAGACTCTTCAGATGAATGTTTCTCACCCAAAATATGTTCTTTTGGGGGGGGGATGGAGTCCAAGCCCGCTGCTCTCCCCTTCCACCCTCTCACCCAGTCAGATTCAGCTGATACAACACACAGCATCCACATGTGACAACATACATACAGTAGTCCCCCCACCACAAAAAACAACAAAACAAAAAACAAAACAAAACATAACCACCCCCCTTGCCTGAAGCACTGTTAAAAGTTCAAAGTTCAACAAAAAAGTGTGCTGGCAGAGGGTGACAATGTTTAAAAACTGCAAACATTCTCCTCTCTATCTCTTTAAATTAAACCATAGTTTTCTTTTTAAATGGCCACAAATATGTTAACGGTGCTCTCTCCAAGGTTAAATAAAGAAATAACTCAATTAAAAAAGGGCTTATAAGAATGCTGATGTCGCCAGCTATGTTCAGGTCACTGCTAGAAGAATGTACGGACATGCTGATGAAGAATTCACCAGCCAAACAAGGACACACTCACTCTCGGCCCACACATCCTACATCCATATGTTACACAGCTTAGTAGTTTGTGTTACAACTGGAGTTTTTTCTTTTGTTTTTTACATTAATTAAAAGTAAGACTAAATATTCAAACAATACTGCAGAGTGAAAAAAATAATACTGAAACAGAATATTCCATGTAGTATTTTCTAACAAACCGTTATACCAAATCTGTGCGCCTGATTCTCATTTACAAGTACAGCACATACAGTACATATTGTATGAACAGGCAGTGAAATGCTCATTCCACACACATCTTCCTCTCTGTCAGCTTCAAAAGTCTAATTTAAACCCTCCTGCTTCTTTGTCATCAGTGAGCGCATCAAACAGGCTTCACCTTTCCTCACACCGTAATGTCCATAAATAATCCTCTCATACAGCTGTGTCCTGAGCTGAACTGGGTTATTTGCACTGAACTGAGCCGAACCATAGTGTTCACAGTACACAGCACTGTCTCCAAGAAACAAGATTTATATTCAACCAATTTTTTGAGGAAAAGGTAATGATGGGTGAAACGTGATTTTCATTTGCATTATGAGGAAATGCTGCTAATTAACATACCTGGCAAGTCCCAGATATGTTGATACTGAATGGCTGATCAGCAAAATGTCCACTGAAAATGTATTACATTTTTTTCTTCCAAAAAAAGGTAAGTTTGCAGTACAGCATTATTTTTTAATTACCCTTTCAATTAACACTTAGGTGAAATCATGATCTTCCCTAAACCTTAACCAAAGTGCTTTTTTTGCTAAACATAAGACAGGTGTCTACATGCACTCTGTATGTCCACCATCCACCTCAACCACCTCCCTGCCGAACCACTGTGGCACATAATGTGGTATTTCTTTAACTCATTACTCAAAACTCTGAACATGACCCACGCAGCGATTATGTTGAATGCAATTATTGAACATAATTTCTAGGAGACAGGGTTGTCACACAATAATCAATGAATGAACCTGATTACTGAAATTACATTTACTTTTTGTGGCTAAATACATGTTGGTCTAAATGCTTTTGTTTCTGGTGACACCTCTTCTTAAAGACTAGTGTTGTGCAAGTTACTTGAAATATGTAATAATTGCTCATTACACATTATTTAACAGCAATAGTAGTTAGTTACACTACTATTACTTTTAAGAGAAGTCCCATCCTCAACTGAAAGCCTGCGCAGAGACAAAGCTGCTAGTTGCTAGCTGGCAGTTAACTACCGCCCAACACTGTGCAACCAACTGTATGTGGTCTCTCCATTTTTTTAGTCATGTTTTTATCTACTGTGGGACCATTATTGCAACTGAAATCATAACTTACATTTTTTGTGGGGTATCCTTTGAAATGAGACTAATCTTTGTAAATTTTGTAAAGGAGAAGGTTTTAAGTGGAGCCAGTCTGGGGAAAAAAGACTGTTGTTCAGCTATGTTCAAGGTTTGCCCTCCCATAATGCAAAAATATACAGTATTTATAGGTAAGAATATATTTGCAGATAAGCTAGTGTGCTGATGCTATATGCACATGAATACTGATGAAGACTGCTTTTTAATATATAATTTTTTGGACATTGGAATTACAGTTCCACAGCAATTGTGTTGAAAACAATGGAGTACAATTATAACTGTATATCTAATGAACATGATCATATATATTTTAAGTCTATTATTGGTGTAGGTTTAAGTGTTGTTGAACCTATATTACAAAAGCGCATAGTTTCTGTCAAACTGTATCTCTGCATTATCTTGGCATGTTGATAGATTTTTTTTGTTATATCCGTTCAGGTTTTGAGATTTCTGCCTCATCCCAAGTACAATGGAGGTGAATGGAATTGTTGTGCTCACAGTATTGAAAGATAGCATTTAAAGAAATTCAACAGTAATATATCCTTGCTACTCTTGGTAATCGATTGAATGTGCCAACAGTTTTTAAGGGGTGATTACTACAGTAGAAAGTAGCTCTAATTACTATTTGCATGGCTTGTGAGAAAACATGTTTGACATTTGGGTCAACCAACCCTTTAAAGCCTATTTCCAAATGTAGTCTGACCTATCTGTGCAGTGTATTTTTTGCATTATGTGCTCAGAAACCAGTGCAACCACATCATAAAAAGCTTCAGTACTATTCACAATCCACAGCAGGCAATGGCTTGTAGAACCCTGAAGAGCCCAGACGTCCAATCCATTTTTAGATAAATATTTTGCTCTACTTTCCTTTCCCATCTCTCATTTGACCAATCACTCCATTTCCATCAGTCTTTATCACTTCCTCTTTGTCCCTCCCTGTCGTCGTCGTCTTCTTCTTCTTCTCCTACAAATTAAATAATTTCCTCAGGACAGTCTTATTGGCAACCATCTCTCTCACTTACACTCCCCCTATCATACAGTATGACTACAGCAACACCTAGTGGTAATTGTACATACTCTACCATCTATCAAAGTGCTTACAGTTATTTTTTTTTTTTAATTTTTGTAATCCATTTCCTCCACCAGAAAGAGACAGGGACAGGGAGAGAGACAACGCCAAAACTGGCTGCGCATGAATTCACAGTCGATGTGTAATTTAGCATTCCTGATGATTGCCTGAATGTGACAAAGGAGAACCTACAATCCTCCATCGATCCTCTTCTTGGAAACAAGAAAATAAAACACATTTATTGCTCCATTTCTGATTTAACATTTTCTCTCTGGTTCTAGAAAATATATATGAATATATCTATACGCCTGGATTACTTCTCGTAACTTCTCGTACAGTTGTAACAAGGTAAATGACGTCACGATATAAACAAGAAAATACACGTACAACACACAGGAGAAAAGCCCTGCCCTCGTTGGGTGACCAGCTGTCCTGCAGCAGAGCTCGACCCACCCCCCTCGCGCACGCACACAGTCAATCACATGTGCACACTCGCTCGCATTTCACATTTGCCCACATGCATACACATGAACACACGCACACACTGCACACACAGAGAGAGAGGGGAAGGGGGCACTAGCACGGTTCAATGCCAACAGTATTTTTTAAAGACTCTTTTACATTAGGGTGAACCAGAGGAGCCCTCTGGCTTGTTAGCTCCCCGTGCTAATACCAAAGCTTCAGTTCAGTGGGCTAGTAAGTACAGTATGTTGCTGCTGAGACAGCCTGGGTTCAAATCCAGCTGGTCACATGGCACTCTGACCCCCCTCTCTCTCGCCCCCACAGGGCCCTCCTTCAGTCATCAGTCTTTCATCTGGGATTAGACAGTTGGGTTAGTTGGAGAAGAGGATGGGGAAGGGTGTGAGTTGACGAACAGAACCCAGTCTTTCTCTCTTTCTTTGCCTTTTTTTTTAATCTTATCTGTTTTTTCCTGCGAGTCTTTTCGTCCCTGGGTGAAGGTGTAGAGAAGACAAACATGCGTCCAACACACACTAGTTATAGTGGCCTGCTAGGAGCCTGTCAATATTCAGTATTTCACTTTTAATTGTCAGCATGAGTTAACATTATTAATGTTATTATTATCATTATATTATATATCATTTACTCTAATGGTGTCTTTGAACTTATTTTTTGTGTATGTTCTTGTTTTCATTCATCTTCTGTTATATTATAGCTTTCCCTACATAGTTAAGTGTTTGTGTATGTACTAGGCGGTTGGGTTGCACCACACCAACACCTGACTCCCTATTGGCTGACAAGTATCATCCTCTTCCTGCTTCTCCTCCAATCACAAGATGCGTGGTGCTGAGCGGTCATTGGAGACGGTCTTGCGAAGGCGGACTCCTCTCCTGATGGTGGTCAACATGTCACCGGTCCCCTCTGCCCCCTCTGTCCCTGTGTCAGTAGGGCCAGTTGGAGGCAGGGTTGGGTCATCAGGGAGAGCGGGGAAAGGAAACTGCCCCTCTCCAAGTGCATGCGCACTGGCTACCAACTCGCCAATCTTCTCCACTAAGCTGTGCCGATTGGCCGCGATCATCTGATCCTCCTCTGATCCAGCCCCTGAGCCTGTTACCATGGCAAGGCCTCCATGCTGCTGGGCGTAGACCTCTAACGCCGCCCCTGATCCCCAGGCAGTATTAGGCAGGCTGAGGCGCTTCGGTGACGCCTTCACATAATCAAGCGCTCCCTGTGCATCCTCGACTCCAGTGAAAAACACACACTCCTCACTGCCCACACGCACAGGCACGCCACCTGAGTGCCCACCACCTGCGTACCCACCACCAGCTGCGCCAGGTGAGTGTGAGTCTCCAGGAACAGTGGGTGTCTTTACAGGCACAATAGGTGGTCGGATGGGGATAGGCCCCGCGTTGGACAGTGTGCGCCTCACACCTGGTTTGGTAGATGGGGTTCGGCGTATTGTGGCAGTGCCTGGAGTACCTGCTCCACCTCCACCAGTTCCACCAGGTTGTCCTGGTATCCCATGACCCCCTGGACCAAGAACCCCGCTGGGCAAGCCAGCTGTGCTGGCTGGCCTCTTGGTCTGGATCATGCGCCGGTAGTTCTGGGCGATGTTAGAGTGGCGAGGAATAGTGGAGGACTTGTCAAACTCTCCCTGTCCATCTGGACCTTCAGCATCACCGTTTACTGAGTAGCAGTCATAATCTGAACCTAATGTGGGAGGGAGAGGGATAAAAGGAGATCAAGTCATTTAGGAGACAATTACCATCACAAAGGAAAAGTCAAGACAATGAGCTGTGGTCACATTACTGGATTAAGACAGGGAAAACAACATCAATTTGGTAGGGTATTTGGATAAAGGAAGCCTGAAACTGACAGCCAGTAATATGATTCAGGAACACATTTGATATTATTCAATTTCATCTTTATATTGTCATCTCCCAGCTGCTGTTAAGGAAACTGTCAGAACAGTCATATACTGTGCCAGCAGTTGGATGATTGAATGGATGATTCACCTTGTTTGATTTTGGTAACTAAAGACAGAGGTTTTAAGGAAAGTCATTTTCATCATAAAAAAAATTGTGCACAGCTTGTAAATATTGATATTTCACTTTTTTAAAAATTATAATACCATTTCTTGACAGATTCACTTTCTTGAGATTTTACAAAATAAAAGATGATGAATGGGCTCAGAGAAATGCGATGATTGTGGGTGCCTTAGGATGAACAAAATCAGAAGTTGCAGTAGTTCGAGAGGTAGAGTATTTGCTGTGATGACTACCTCTGTTGTTTTCTCTTTTCTGTTACCTTGAAAATGTATGACTGAGAGCAGTCATGAGAGCAACAAACAGAACTGGTTAAAAACAATGTTTTATTATTAGCTAGCTCACAAATGTTATGTTGTCTTTGAAATAAGCTTAGGTTCAACTTATGCTGTTGTTGGTTGTAACAACAGTTCAATAAAACGTAAGAATTTTTCACAAATATTTTGTGTAGAACATCAGCAACAAAAATGTCCATGCCCTGTGGTCTACACCTTGCACAATGGCAAAAATGAAAGACAGGAAACTAGCCTTGCTTGAGACTTTGAGACTAACATATCATCCCAAGAGAGTGTGTGTTTTCACTTTAGACTGTGACATAGACATAGACTTTAGACTGTGACATTAGACATAGACTGTGCTAAGAGCCTTTCATTAAAAAAAACAAAAACGGTGATTCATACAGCTATTATTATTCACATAACACTGTGAAATTCCAGGTAGCTACTGCCTAATGATGTTCATCTCTGCAGCATATGGAGGGCGATGCAGTGACAAATTCAATACCATGGATGCAGGGATACTAGAGGAGATGGAGATGAGGCCATGGCAGATCAAGGCTTTACCATAAAAGATTTGCTGTTTGAGAGAAATTAAAAAAAAACAGAGTCAATGACCCCATTAGGACTCACAGAGAGCCATGGTTCCCAGATGCTTACAACAGTGCCCTTGTGAATAATGTTCATGCCCTGTTCTTTCAGTTGTTGGCAAGCTTTTAACTTTATTTTCTTTAGCATAGTTAGTCATAGTTGCCTCGATAATAGGGTATGTGCTCACGTAGAAATTTGTCACTTCTTGTGGCTGCGTGGACGGGAACATTTCTTGCAGAGCTTGCTGTAAGTGAGATTTTCCTACAGTTGTGCCACAAATCAGATGCACTTTGCCCTTTTGTCTCCAAATCTACTTGGGTTGCTTGTGCATCACAAAATTCAACATACGCCTGGTAGAATGTCTCGCATGAGTCACAGCTGACAGCTAACTGTGAGACCGGTGAGGTTGAAAAGTCAACTGCACTGTTTCTCCCGCTAGGTCGCTCTATCAAAGGTGAGGCATAATCCTTCTCTACAGGGGAGTTCTTGAGGACAAAGAGTAGTTGAATGGGTTTTTTTCCACACTGTGACTGAAGTCTTTGTGTGACATTAAATGTGGCGTGTTTGGGAGTAATTGAGTCAATTAAGTTAATCTTACTCAGCCATTTAGGCTCAGAGTTCTTTGGTGTCCCTGCATCCCACCTGCGCTGCTACATGCAAGCCCCGTCTTTCCACTGACAGTGATGACATTAATAGTATCTTCATTATTTCTCCACTTACTATTGACATTACGATTCAGTATGAATATAAGAATATATTTTTTCAGCAATAAAAGCACAATTACTGCAATTAGTGCATTTGTAAGACAGGAGACGTTTGGGTTTAAAAATACCTTGCACAGAATAGCTGCTGCCTGACTACATGACTTCCCTAACCCATCAATGCACAAGCAGCAGCCTGTCTCCACGACTCTACACTCCCTCACTCCCACGCTGTATGTTAGCTTGATTGACACTCTGAGAAGACTCTACTGCTGCCTTCAGAAATCGAATGTTTCTTAAACAGTACTTGACTTATTTTGTTACCATGCAGGGAAGTATATGCCTCTGTGCTTCGGTGGATAAAGGTGGACAGCAGATTACAGTTTCACCTTGTGAGGGGATTGTGTCCTCGGAGCAGGATGGAGTTGTGGTCTCTGTGCTGTAGCCACTGGAGTACTGCAGGGAGTCTCTGCTGCTTTTCTGCTGCTCCATACTCAGTCCTCTGGTCAGCACCATGGCCAGGTCACTGGCTGCTGGAGACACCTCCTCTCCATGCTGACGACACATTTGAATGATGTTAAATCAGCCATTTGTTTAAAACTGGAATTCAAACTCAGGAGAATTATTTCTGTCCTTTTGTCAGTCAAATATGGGATAATACTGGGATAACATATAGCTATCAGAATCAGCATACATGCTTTTTCTTATTTCGTACAATGAATGAATATTATATACATTGAAAAGCATTGTATTTCAAGTCTCCATCTGCTGGTCGGCCATCACAATAAGAGTATATAATATGATGTTAATTCCACTACAGAAGAGACTTGGCGATCATTACAATTAGGTGGGGAAAAAAGTGGATATATTGATATAGCTTATCAGCCAAGTTATACGTTATAAAATAAAATAAGTTATATATAATAATATATCAGCATATCTGATATCGGAAAAAATCCAATATCACGCATCCCTTGTTTTCAACTAACCTTTGTCCGTTTACAAGTACTTTTAATGTTGACAGAACTTACTGTATGAGCTGTATGTCTACATAGTGTTAATTAGTCAATTAGTGTGTAATACTTAATACTCATTAAACACACTCTTAGTGGTCTAACATGTGCTTACATGTCTGTATTGGGTTCATCTTCATATGTGGAATTACACTAATTGGTTTGGGTTCATTGTGGGTCACACTCTGAGTAAGGCAGGAGTACTGAAACATCTTAGTATATTTTATATGTATATTTATTAACCCATGAGGACATATTATTTTAAAGAGAACATTTTATCAAAGTACATCTATATCTTCTTTTTCCCCTCAAAGAGCACCAGTTAGTGAAGGGGACACCAGAAGGACTATGTGTATGTATTTTTTATATAACCTTAGTATTTATAGCAGATCAGGCTGGGCAAGTCTTCAGCTTATCAAAGTTATTCTACAGTAATTGGAAAATATGTTGTCTGTTGCAGCTGATTGACCACAATGACCTGCATGGCTTAGTACAGGCCATACTCTCTCTACACACACTCACGACTTTACAAATACTCTTCCACACACACCTAGCCTGACCTATTTTCTTGGTTTGTAATTCCTCTTTATTTCCAGCTTGCTTGTCAGCATCATCCAGCGTTACCTTGGCAGCGATGGTAGCTGGGGTCATCCTGGGTCTCTGCGAGTCATCAGGGTGTGATGGCCCGGCGTATCCCTGGGAGCCTGGCGACATCTCGTTCTCCCTCAGTCTATCGAGCGGTTCCTTCCTCCTCTGAACTGCCGCTGCAGCTACCGGCTGCTCATACTGACCTGCTTTGGACCAATCCTGAAGAGGTGAGTCAAATTAATAAACAGGAAGTAGCAGGTAGGATTAGCACGAGAGACTTGTCCACTATCCAGCAGTTTGAAGCCCTTCATCTGAGTGCAGAGAGAGGGGGCCTTTACGGGTGGTATGTGTTTGAGTGCTTGGAAGAGTGCATGTGCGTGGGTGTGTGTGGGCAAGGGCCTTTTTGAGCGTTTAAATGTGTTTATGTTGATGAATTTGATAAGTCCGCTCTCCACACCCTGCTTAGTTTTGGCCAGTCTCCAGTTGATAGATTGCCAAACCAGTGAGTGAGACAGGGGAGACCAAAATAATACGCGTGCACACACAGCATATGGGGATGAACACTTTAAGAAAGCAAAGCAATGTGGTTATGAATGAGTTAATCGGGTGATGGAAATTAAAAGATAATAAACCGCATGCGTTAACTGAAAGGCTTTAAATGGAAACTGAAGAAACGGTGCAACTGAAGAAATGGAAGCGAATGGAGAACAAACCTTCCACATAGGAACCTTTGATGTGGGAGAGGAGGAGCTGGATCCAGGGGGGCAGTTATAGGGTGGGGACGCAGGAACAGGAAGAATGACAGAGAGAGGCCTGGTGGAGCCAGAGTGAGAGAGAGCAGGGCGGAAGGTAGCGAAGGACGTGCCAAACTGCGGGATGAGAGACATAGTCACGTCATCAGAGAAAGATTAAGACAGAAACTAAGAGAGAAACACAGAGACAGAGGCAGCCAGCTGTGGTTGAGGATCACTGGGCCAAACACATGAGAATAAAACGCAGCACATGTATACACACAACTACTGTACAATAGACACTCACACAACAAGTCCTCAGTGTGACACAGTAGAGCAGGAACAGATTAGCAGTAGATTTTACAATAGAAAGGCCTTGCGAACACAATTAGTCGCTGCTGTCTATGCATCATAATGACTAGAAGAACTAAGTGAGTGAAGCCTTGAGAGCCTTCATGTCACAGCAACTCTATATGTCTATGTTAGAAAGGTCGTGAGATGTGTTAAAGCAGCATGCATTTATTAATCAGATGAATTTGATTTGATAGTTACTACTTCAATGCAATAATTCTGCACAGAATATGTAGCACAGAATATAAATGGTAACTTTTTCTGATAACCTCGGTTCTAATGAGCTGGTATAAGACTGTATCACAGCAATGCTTAGTACTTGTGTAGCCATGTTTCAAACTGTCTCATCTAAAGTGTAGAAGACAGTCTTGGATGGTCCCTACATTAAAGCTAAGGGAAGTGACTGTGTGCTGCTCTTTATCAGAAGTGGGTAATAATTAAAGGGACAGTTCATCCTAAAATCAAAAATACATATTTTCGTCTCTTACCTGTAGCACTATTTATCAGTCTAGATTGGTTTGGCTTGAGTTGGCAAATTATACTGGCCGTAAAAATGTCTGCCTTTTCTCTGATACAATGGAATTAGATGGCATTTGGCTTGCACTGCTCAAAATGCCCCAAAAATAAAGAAAAAAATCTCAACAGCAATGTCTCTTTACAGAAAACATGACCTGGTCATTCAATATAAGCCACGGGCCTTGTTGTGAGCAGTTTCATGCAGGAACTATTTCCTTTCTACCGAACCACACCTGCAAAGTGTATCATCCTTTCTTTGGAAGCATTCATCTACTGCTAGCTCACCTCGCACAAGCCTGTCATCCATGACATATTGCACGCTTCCTTCTGGGCGGTAATACGGTTAGTGGGTGTAGGTCGGTAAAAAAAGAAAATAGTTCTTACAAAAAACAGCTTATACAAGAGAAGGCAGACATATTTATGGCTGTTTTCTCTAACGCTCACCAACTCACACCAAAATAATCTAGACTAATAAACAGCACTACAGGTAAGAGGAAAATATATGTGCTTTTCAATTTGGGGTTAAGTGTCCCTTTAACGAGACATGCAATTGCAAAACCAAGAGGTTCACCCTCATCCTTCATTTACTTTCTCTTGTAAAATCTCCATACTATGCTGATTGAAAAATCTTCAATAAATTTCCCCTTCCTGTATCTACATTTTGACTGCTGTGTCTTCTTCACCTCATTCTGCAGTGCAAAGCTGTAACAGGCTCATTACTGCTCCCTCAGATCAGAGTACAGACCTACGGTAATTACAGCTGATGAGAGCTGCTGTCCAATTGAGTGTTTTTCTCCATCAGCAACAAGGGGCAGCAAAGAGCCATAACCATGTTGAAACGTATGCCACATCATCAAAGAGGCACTGATGACATAGGACTGTCCCAAAAAGGCTAGTAGTGGTGGTGCTGGGAATCAGACCAGCAACCCTTTTGATACTATTTTTGTAAATCAAGGTGCAAGGAGCAAAGAGTTTTGTAGTAGAACTTGAAAAAATTATTATGTGGAAGAAGACAGAAGTTTGCAAGACTGTTTTGCAACAGTTGTGCAAGACGTGGTGCACATGATCCATCTTGACAGTGCGTGTTATTCAAATTGGAGATGCATCACAAACTTACTGCCATCAGATGGTTGTAAAGGGTGTTAATCAACTGAAAAGGAAGGCAGTCGTATGTGCAAGCTGTTGTGGATGACATGACAAATGCTGCTTAAAATCCAACATGAGTATTTACTTTGCCTCACAAGCATCATTGGAGTGGTATTTATGTTGCAAACAGATGTGCATACTGGTCAAAGAATGTATAATGAAAGGGAGAGAGACACGCTCTCAAGCATAAATAAAATAAATCTGTGATTTCGGAGAGGTTTATGTGAGTGAGCCTGCATCAGCTAACATGGTGAAAACAGTACAGAGTACAAGCATTTCATGCATTCTTTGCTGTTGACCTGGTCTGAGTTGGTAAGCGGGAGATGATGTGAAAGGCTGAAAATCTTAAACCAAAACAGTAATTGTCCCTGAACTGTCAGTGACATTCTGCACCTCTCCTACCACTACAGCGAGCTACCAAAATACACTGAAATACAGAATATAAGTAAGAAAAATATTCCCTTTGTTCTTAGGAAAATACCACTTACCCATCTGCAAAAATTCACTCTTTGAGTCTAATTCCTGCTGTAAAAGTTTGTTAATCTAAAACACATGGAATTACATTTATTCAACAAAAATCTCATCTGAGGTGCATTTTACTCATTGTTCTCTCGTAGGTCGATGGTGTTTGTTTTGATGTTGGTTAATATTGTACCACCAAAAAGCATTCTCTGTTGGAGATCCCATTTAGCCCCAACAGAGCTGACTGTCTGTTCTGCTGCAGGTTTGCCTGAATATCCAGATGTCAAAGTCTTCCATTGTTTTCAAAAATCCATTAAACTCTCAAATAAACCTCCTGCTCCCTTACTGAATGTAACTCATCATTTCAAACAGCATGTATCTCATTATTCTGTTCTGTAATGACTTTATACCACCACAATCATCACAGTTGTCATTAACAATAGTGCCATCTGACCAGAAATGATAGTTTGGATATGTTCGTCACTGCCACCGAAAACAGTATTGGGGAAAAACAATTCAGAGAAAATTTTTGATAAGTTGTTAAATAAAGTTGTTTTGATGGATTTCTGAAACCACCAAGAGACCAATTTGGGTAGATGAGCAAACTCAGTGCAGAACAGATGGCAGTTTCCTCTGACTGTGGCAATTGCATCAGAGGGTTTAGAATTTCTATGGACAGTGACGGAGAAGAGGGCTAAAAAACTAAACTGGCATTAAACTTTAGGTCATAAAGTGCAGCTGAGTGTCTTAATACAACAAATTAATTTACCTTTGTTGCAAAAATAGAATTTTTGTGTTGAGTTTGGACACAAATGGGCAAAATCAAAACTTAAATCTCAATCAGGAGTTTGGGAGGCACTCCATTTAGAAATAGCATCTGGACTCACCAATGTTTTGTTTTATTTCTAAACTCTCAAGTCAGTGTCAAAGGCTTGCCAGGCTGGTACACATGGGCATGATGTGTTCAAGTTTAATGATGTCACTTTTGGAGGATTTCTGGGTATTGAAGTCTCAAATTTTAGTTATCTCCATCTGTGGCTGAATTGAATTCCCTTACGTATTTTTTTATTGAATTAGACTGCTTCAATATACAAATCTCCTATTTAATATGAAGATTCAAATGATAAAAATATAAAAAATAACTCAGGAATTTTGTTTATTTATTAGTCTCTGTTATTAAAGATAAAACATTTTGAGCTCTGATTACATAAATCAAATGACAGTAAAATGTAGCTGTTCTTTTTTTATGTGTGCCACATTTGAATTGCTTTTAACTTTTGATTTGGTTTGAGTGTTAGGTTGCCAGGGACTGCATATTGAACAGTGTGAGTATGAATACTTACAGTGGTTGGGGAGCTGCATTCACTGACTGACTGGCATGTTTCTGAGGCCTCTGACGATGCCGAGCTGGATGACTTCTATAGAAGAAAAATGAAAAACGGTCCATGTCTACTTATTTGCCAACACTCATTAAGAGTCCATATGTTTGTATGTAAAATTCACCTTTTTCCCAAAAACAAGCTTAAAATGCCCATGAGGTGAGATCATGCTGGTTGATTTCCAAAGTAAATCAATTTGAAAAAAATTGAATGTTGATTTATTTTTATGCTAATTGAGAGGCATGGCTGGACACCAACATTTTTAAAGCTTATTACCACACTAACTCTGAATTTGTCTACATAAATATGTAAAATAAAATATAATGTAAAATGTATAATGTAAAAAAATAAAATAAAAATGTGTATGTCACTGTACCTGGCTAGTAATGTCCGAAGGCATGGGCGAGGGGGGCTTGGAGTAGATGTTTGCATCCTGGGATACGAAGCCCGAATCGTGGGAGGAGACGCTGCTGAGTCGGTGGGCAGCGATGCCCCCTGGTGGTGGGGGTTGATGTGGCAGGCTGCTGCGGTAGCGATAGGAGGAGGAGGAGGAGGATGAGGTGGGTGAATGGGGCTGGGAGCCTCCACCACCTCCACCAACACCACCACTACCACCTCCCCCTGACGAACGGGAGGCACTACTGTGGGCGCTGTTGACACTGCTGTAGGGTAGGAAGGGGTTGGAGGGAAAGGTGCAGAAGAGCAGGGGGAGGGTGGAGTGATGCGAGGGTGAGGAGTGTGAGGAGGATGAAAGTGATGGTCGCCATTGTGGAGTAAGAACAGTATTTCGGGGGAGAGAGCATGATTACAGGGATGTATCAAAGTGTTGGTTAGATTAAGGAAGATGAAGTTGAGACAAAATTTGTAAGATATGAGGTGTTATTGGTGAAGATGATGAATTGATGAGGATGGAGGACGCATTGGAGGATTTTGTGATTGGTTCAAGTGATGAGTGAAGTTCAGGAGTAGTTCAGTTGTTGGTTTAGCAGGTTAGTGATAACCCGCAAAAGGATGACACATTAAAGTCACACACCAGTCACAGTTAAAAGCAGAGTCCCCGGAGAGGAAAGGAAACCAGGTAATCAAGAGAAAGAGGGCAGATTACATGAGTGCACACAAACAGACACACAAAATAGAACAGACAAGTGGAGAAAGAGACAAGTACGGAGAATGATGGTAGTAGTGAGGGAAAAGGGGGGAGAGAAAAGGGCAGGAAGGGGAGGAGGGGGCAGACAGAGAGTGTGTAAGCTTATGAGGATCCAGGGCACACACACACAAACACATACTTAACACTGCAGGCAAAAGGCTGTGAACTCGCATGCTTTAGAGCTTTGCCTTGAGGGCAACTGCTACTACATGCATACACTGACAGAGACTGGTTCACACACACATACACTGAATGATGTTTTCAGACAAAGAACTATACATATCCATTTTTAGTTTCTAGTATTCTTGTTTTCATTTTGTTATTCAAATATTCTGAATTCAAATGTATACATTTACATAAAAAGAATGCAGAAATTGTTCATATGCTGATGATGACCTACTATTTCTGTCAATGTTCAATATATTTTCTCAGCTATCTTTCAGCTGATAATAAAGAAAATCCATATTTCTACAAAATGTTTCTCTGTCTGAAGGTCAGAGATCCAACTAAACTGACTGGAATGACTGGACAAACAGTAATGGTGGACTGACACAGACAGAGGGACTGACAGTCACAGTGAAACATTAACATCAGGGAAGGCTCCTCTTTCTTAAATCACTGTAGAGAACACTGCCGAGTGAGCAGAAGGTGTTGGTTATGTCTGTGTGTACATGTGTGTATTTGTGTGTGAGTACCTGCACATGCTGCTCTTGCGGGAGCCAGAACTGCTCGGGGATGAAGGAGGTGTCTGATAGGACCAGGTGTAATCTGAACCCTTCAGATCCTTGATCACCTGAGAGAGAGAGAGACAAAGAGAGTTTATTATTAATTACCGTCTTATTTTCTGTTCTGCATGTTGATATGTGTGTGTGTGTGTGTGTGTGTGTGTGTGTGTGTGTGTTTCACCTGTTCACTAGCTGGGGGCAGTTTGTGAGGATCGGTTGTAAGCACAGTGAGGTCGTCAATAATGGCCTGGAGGTGGGTGATCTCACCCAGCATTGCGATCTCTCCATTCTGAAAAAATGTGACAGAAACAAGGATTCTAATTTCCTGCTGACCTTCCTGTCCTCCAATCAAAGTCCAGAACACATCAGATTCGTGCAGCAGCATGTCAAGTATAGCACATGTTAGACATGGCAAAAAAAGTGATTATAGAGTGCTGTACTATAATTAGAGGTGTATTACTTTACCAGATTTCTCACCAAATGTCTTTTAGTAAAATAGAATAGAATAGAATAGAAAACTTTATTGTCTGGAACCAAAAGGCAACAGAAATTTGTCTTCGACAGGGCTCAACACTAGGTTTACACACGCACAGAAGACATTTAAAGCACATCCAAGACATTTACACGATCTAAAAAAACAGGCACATGTACAAAACGTTGGCACTTAAAAGAAAAGGACCAGCAGCAAGTCATGATCAAAGCACTGTAATTCCTCTGCTGTTGAGGGAAAAGTATTGTAGTATTGTTTGAATAATACTGAAACTATTTAATGTTACACATCAACAATATGTTTTTTCTGCTTTACTGTAACAGCTACAACAGAGGTGGATGACATGTTGGTAACATAACTTCAGTTTCTTTCTATTTCACACAAGAAGAGCTTTTTCCTAATGCAGTACATATACCTTGACTAAACATAAATTCAAAATTTTGTATATGATTTTCCCTATATTTGTGATATTTCATGATATACATTAATATCAAAGAAGTAGTCTCTAAAATATTATGACATTAATTGCAGCCACACTGCTCTTTATTTGGCTTTCTGTGTCATACCTCGTGATGACAACATTTAGATAAATCACATGACATTACTGTTGGGCTTCTACTTTATACTTTTCTTTGCTGTTTGATAAAGTGCAAGGCAAACATGATGTGAGGCTATTTATCTTTGAATCAGTCCTAATTGTAGTATTTCAGAAACCTCAATTCAATATTGTAATTATACTGTTTCCTGTGGTATTTCTAGCCACAATAATCATAGCCTGATAATTTTATACTGCCACATCTCTTGTTAATATGGGAGACTAGCACACACCTTTGTCAGATAAATTGTAGTGTGTTGTCTCCCAGTGGAGATCAGGTGCAGTGAAAGTGTCACTTGTTTAATTTTGGGATCATACAACAAATGTAAGCCACATTGAGCAACGCACTAAACCTAAATCTCTATCAGAGAAACTGCTCTGCAACAAGAGAAGACCTATGTCACGCTGTGCGGGAGGTCAGAAAGTGTTTGCCCCTCCGTCTACCCATCTCCTCCCTTCCAGCCACTCTACCACGACCACCACCCCTTCTCCTCCATCTCCTCACCACAACAGGCTGAAGGAAGCCGATGAAAGTGCAGAAGCGGCCCCTCTCTTCCACAAGGGCCCGGCGCACTGCCTGCTTCTCTGTCTCCTCCATCAACAGGCACATGTCAGTCACATCTTGCATGGCACTGTCCAGCTGAGGCTGCAGGTCCACTCGTCCTGGGGTGGGGTGGGTGTGGTGGTGGAGAGAAAACAAATGTGAGATAGATAAAATGATACAGGGAGCACGTCAAGGAGAAGATGATGGTAGTATGAAGGAGAGGAGAGAGGTTTTCACCAGCAGAGGTGGATAAAAAGGAGGTGGGAAAGAAAGGTGGAGGTGCAGAAGTGAAAGAGAAAAGTGTGTTGGTATTTATAGCAGCAGAAAAAAAAACATTAACACAATGTGGGCTTGATGTAATATTTCTCCATCAGCCTCTGCTTCAGATAATGCACTGCTCCTCCATCAAACCACAAGTATATATTATGAAACTCAGGCTAAGACAGAAACACCTTGTCTGACGTTTTGGCTCAGTACCGTGTAACCTATACAACTATACCCTAATAGCTCCAAGACCTCTAGCTGATTATTAATTAAGCTGAATTATCAATATAAACTAATAATACTGGCTATTTCTATCCCTTGTCCTCAGAAACTGAAAAGATTTGATGATGTTTAATAAATTTGGTGGCAATTCAGATGAAATGTAGGGACTTGCTGTTGCTTAGGCTTTAAACTTGCAGTCACAAATTTTGCCCACGTGGGAGCAGCAGAAACAAGCTGTAAACACTGACATTTATTTGCTTAAGTTAAATTTGTTGGTAAACACTTTTTTATTTTTACACATTCAGCAGGGGGTTACTGCAGTGGATGGTGGGTAGCAACATGTAAAAAACAGTTCCACCCAAAATAAATCTATAACACTTAAAGTGTTTGCTATATCCAGTATATTTTCATATATTTTCATTGCTTTATTTTGCAGCAGACAGCCCATTCCTGCAGTGAAGCTATTAACAGTCTCAGTTCCCCATCTATGCTCACGTCAAAGCCACCAGACTCCACTGAAATAACAGTAACATGGTAGCAGCTGGCCTACCACTGCCCCTGTCAGTTAATTTTTGTTATAATGTGACTTACGTGAATCAGAACTAACACATTTAGACACCCAAAGACACAATAACACAAGCAAAACAACGAATTAAGGCAGCGGTGGCCCAGCAGCTTCTATGCTCAGCAGTGTTAAATCACTGTTTTTCTCAAAGGAGTCCGGCTTTAAAGAGAGCAATATAACGGTTCCAGATCTGTCAGAAATTGCTGTCTGAAAGAAAGGTATATCAGTGAAAATACTCTAAATATGGCAAACACTTGAACTGATATCGATTTTTTTCAGGTTGGACTATTTTTAGGTGGCTAAAATACATTTTGTCTCTGACCACTCCACAGCAGTATAATGCTTAGCTTTAGTGTTGGCACTCCAGCCTGCTTCTCCAACTGGTGGTGTGCCAACTGACATCTACTGTATATTATACACTGACTGGATAAGTACCTCATACAGCCCCACTTCGAAGATCCAAACTATCCTTTTGAAAACATTAAAATGCTCCATAGAGCTGAGGGGAACTAGTCAGGTGAATTCTCTGTGGGCTTGTCTCTTTGAGCAACTTCTTTCACTTTACACACAGCCATTTGATGCTATGATGAATATCAAATATTCACCACAGCACCTTTAAATAATAAAATCAGTCTTGTGGATATTTACTTGTCTTTACAGTAACAGCATATGTCTTTTGTGCTAGCTTTATCACAATTGCCACTGATTAGAAAGACACCCTATCTAGCTCAAGACTAAGACTAAGATTTGGCCTATATGCATTCATAAAAAGTTGATCCCAAAGTGTGAAAGTGTGCAATTTTCTTTGTCACTTTGTCAGTCCACACCCAAAATAATGATAGTAAAGAGCCAAAACTCAAATAATGTGTTTCTGCCTTAAAACTTCAGTACTTGCTGTAATTGCACAGCAATCAATTGATGACAAAAGGTAAGACATACAGTAGGTTCATAAGTAGAGAATCTCAACCCTATCTACTGTTAACAGAAAAAAACATGAAATGCAATGAATTGAAAGCAAGGCATGAAACAACTCTTTGTAGTGTTACAACATGCAAAAAAAGTCAGCGGAGATGTCTGCAGTAACAGAGACAGAATGACAGACAGGACAAGAGAAGAGAAGTGGCATGAGAGCACAATGAGAGCCTGCGGTGTGACTACAAAGCCAGTGGTAACAGCTACAGAAGTCATGCAGGAGTCAAGGAACAAGAAGTTAAATTACATCATGCATTGTTGGAGGTGAAACGGCACGACTCCAACTCCTCAAACAACTACAAACTATATAAGCTGAACTCTTCACTGTCACCAGGAGACAAAACCTTTAAGCGAAGCTTCTTTAGGAACTGCTCTGATGCAACTAGTTTTCTAACAAAGAGTCACAATAGTTGGTTTTATAAAGATATATCTATCTATCTATCTATCTATCTATATACATATATGTATCCAGAGAATAAAATAAGATAATAAGATAAGATCAGATACATGACGTCTTGTCATTCATAATGAGACCAAAAAAAGGAGGCATTTTGGCACATTAAATGAGGCTCACAGGGCCCTAAAGCTTAAGGTTCAACATATGCATTAGTTTGTGGTAATAACATTTGTATTGTATTGACTACAAAAGCACATTTCAAGCCCTTTCAAACTTTAATATTCTTTCAGAACATAATTTATTGGATTTAAAGGACCAGTGTGTAGGATTTAGGACGATATATTGGCAGAAATGGAATATAATGTAATAAGTATGTTTTCTTTAGTGCAAAGTGACCTGATAATAAAGAATTGCTGTGTTCTCTTTAACTTAAAATGAGCCCTTACATCTACATAGGAAGTGGGTGGTAGGAAATGCGTTTCTTCATTTATGGAGATCACCATGTTGTATCGCCTATGTTTCTACAGTAGCCCAGATAGGCCAAACCAAACACTGACTCTAGATAGGGTCATTTCCGTTTTTGCATCTGCCACAGTAGTATGAGCCCAACTACAATAAGCAGTGCTGGAGTAATACTTTTTTGTAATGTCAAACTGCTTTATTTGGTGTTTATACTAGTTTAAACCACTAGGTCTATTTGTTTGGAGAGGAACAGACCTCTGTGGATATATCTGTTCAGAGTAAAACTTCCTAAATTTCTGGAAGAGAAAATGGGTGAGCACACAATAGCAAGTTCTGGGCGAGCCGCCTGTCTCCATGATGCCAAACAGCATCGGAGATACAATGATTTGTAATGGGGAAACTGCTTTATTCAGCATTTTTAGCAGTTTTAATCATCCGGTCCATTTGTTTTGGAGAGGAAGAGACCTCTGTGGATAATCCAGCTCCTGGTTCAAGCCTCCTGATGAATTCTTATCGGGAGATGTTTGAGCTGGTTGCAATCTACAGTTCACCACTAGACGCCACCATACCCCTCTAAATCCTACACACTTCACCTATTTGTTTTTCAGTCATTTACAGAATGTAAATGTGTTATTTTCAAAACGTATTGATTACTTCAAAAAAACATATCTTGTGTTTATATATCTTTTGTACTGTGCTACACATAGTTTACTGGAACTGTATGTATGTAACAAATCCAGTAATAACTACAAAGTAGTAAACTGAGTTCAGCTGGGTTTTAGCCCCCACTAGACACATGCTTTCATGGTAATATGCAGGAGAAGGTTGGGAATGTGAGTAAAGGAAGGTGATGCGGCAGAACTGTAGCGAGCGATAGGCTGATACTTACCCTGGATCTCTATTACAGGGGGACAGAGGGAGGGAGAGACAGAGAGACGGTAGCAGTGAGAAGGGGAGATCGCAAAAAGGAAGCAAAATAAGAAAAGAGAAAGGGAGTGACAGAGAGAGAGAGAGAAAGGGGGAGAGAGAGAGAGCAGAAATAGCAGAACTCATTGTTAAGGTTAGTACAAGGAAGCCATCACAAGACAGCCACAGTGCCACACGTTAGAGCAAAATAACACTGCTGCTGCAACCAAAAACTTAATCCAGAAATAATAATACCACCAAGCACCAGCACTAACAGGGCTGTAGGACACTCTCAGACATAAAAGCAAGGGACACAGCACGGTCTCTTTCTATTATTTCATGTTTTATGTAAACTATTTGTGTGTTATTATGTATGTATCTATCAATTTTCATGTATTACTAATGTTTTAAATGAACAATAACAATTGCAAGTACATAACATGAGTTATAGTTTTCTTTAACAAAAGAATATAAATAAAAAGGATGTAATTTTGTAATTTACTATACAGACATTGTGTATTTATGTATTCATCTGCCTGGCAACTGAATGGATGCTGCTAGAGAGAAAGCACTAATTATTGGCTGCTGCATCACTGAGTGAAGTGTTTCAGGACAAATGAGAAAAGACCTGCAGTACAACTTAGCACCACTAGATGACAATATAAACCTACAATTCCTTTGACCTAGACTGTGATGGGACTGTGGTTCCTGACCTCAGTGAATGACTCAATTTTCTGTATGTGTGTGTTGGTATTAAAGGCGATCACTGTATTTTGAATCTATATTGTATTGCTCTTAGCACACATCCAAATCAGATACAAATCATAAATCATCATCCAGTTTTGGTCCAGGGAATATTGCTGTTAGTGTTGATTTAGGATACACTGGTACTACTAGCAACAGTGAGAGGCTCATAGAGGCCAAAATCATCTGAATGTTCTAATATCCACAGCTACAGCACCGGATGACACTAGTAGAATTGATGTTGTCTTTGTGACCTTGCAAAACACTGTTGACCACTACAGTTCTGTCTGATCTGTCTAGTGTGAGAGGAGCCTGAGCTCAACAGCTGACTGTTACCTTTACGAGCCTTCTTCTGTAGTTTCATGGTGTCAGATGACTTTTTCTTGATCTCGTGGCGTGACCTCTTGTACTCTTGAAACAGCATGAACAGAGAAGCTTTAGTAAAAGGAATGTAAAGCCCCCTCTGTGTGAACTTATATTATCTTGGATTTACAATATTAATTGAAATAGAAACATGTCCAGGGGCTATGAAACCAAGAGCTCATTGATAAACACTTGACATCTGACTGGAAGGAAACACTGATCCTTAGTGATTACAGTCAGCATTGAGCAACATCTTTGATTTGTATCAGTCAGTCCAGGCTATCAGTATAGCAGATCTGAAACCAGTAAGATTCATACAAAAGCATGACAAACTGTAATAAACGAGAGAAATCAATTTTCTATGCAAGATGTAAGCAATGCATATATTTATGATTTTATCATCTAGTAACCGTAGTAATTAATATGCATCAGCGTGTGACAGAGGGGATTTTTCCCTGACAAAGCATGTTTCATAGTCACTCAGTAAACAATGACAGAAATGTTCTCTAATGTAATATTATGATGCCACATTGTTACCCTGATTGTATTTATTTGTAACTTTTTTGAAACATGAGGTCTCTTTACAACCTTGATAATCTCTATTAACAGATGTCTGCATATGTATACAGGACGTGCAGGCAATGGGACAAGATTTTGGTACTGGAAGTGTTCTGGTTTATGTTTGTTGTCCAAGTAGGATTGACTAATCATGTTTGGATGGAAGGTAAGTAGTCCATGTTAAGAGGCGGTCTCAAGCATTCTCAGAACCCCTCCCTATGATGGATGGCGCAGGATGAAAGTCCCAAAGCTGTCCAATCAATGAGTTACCTTTCAGTCAATATGACTCTTGGTTTGTTTGTTATAAGTAAGTGAGAGCATGAAATTGACTAAAACAACAACAAACAGTTTTTAACTTGGTCTTATCCAACTACAGGTGTGACAGCACCCTCAGGTGGTGATCAGACTAATAATAGCACTGCATTAAAAAACCATTTTTTTCTTTATTTCAATCACTAGGTTGACATATTGAAGGACCTGACAAAGAGGGCTCCACTCTTAAAATGGGTAAAAAGTTTACCCTGGTTTAGCATTTGTAAAATCACCTTGGAATGTCCTTTGTGGCATATAAAGTATGTACTTGCAAGCCCATTGAAATCTGGACAGTGAAAATCAGCACTCACTTTGTGACTGTCGAGACGATAACATCTGACAATTGCAAATCTTCTCTTATGGTATTAGAAATTATTAATCAAACTGGACTTCCAAGATCATATTTGATTTGATTGATGATTTTCATGATTTTAAAAGTACTTCTATGCACAATGCTTTAACAGGTAGCTGGACATGATTAAAAAACTCTTTTAGAGTTTTGTACCAGATAACTGACAATTAAGGGATCTACATTGATTACACTTTTCTTTTATCCAACCTTCACAGTGGTCACTCAGCTACAGAGCTGCACTTTGCAAAGCAGTAGATACTTTTTTTTTTTCCTACTTCAGCGGGGAGGATGTGGGTCTGAAACTTAGTAATTTAGTGGTTTCATGAATTAGCATTACAACATGCTGCATGTGTTTACCTTTGGCATGATCCTTATCCAGCTGGTTTGCTGTCTTCTTCCAGTCCTCAATCTTGTCCTGGAGAGGAGTGATCAGACTCTCCATCAAAGCACTGTGGGAGAGATTTAAGAAGAAGGTACATAACATAAGAGACTTTTTAGACCCTAATCCAATGCCTACTGCTTTGTTTCATTCAAACTGAATCCTCAGACAAACATTTTCATTGTGTAGTGTGTTGAAAAGAGACCGACTTAATGTAAACAGTAGCGACCCCCATATTCCCGACCACAAAGCCCCACTGAAAATGATACGTTTCTGGAATGAGATCCTTACACATATTTCCCTCCACGAGTCATTCCACTTTGCAATTTTAGTATCTGGAACACTGCCCCCCCCCCCCATTCACACATGCATACATGTGATACAAATGTATATTTACAATGAAATGGAACATGTGCACATATGCACTGACACACAAAAGCTTTTAGATTGACTCTGTTTTCAAGGGGACCCCTGTCATTACCATGGTCATAGATTATTATCATCATCATTATCATCTCCATCAGTGTAATAGCTTGTGCTGTGGAAAAGTCATTAGAGAGTATGGAGAATGAGGTAAAGGCAAACAATGGTTGAAAACAGACTCTTGGTGAGGTTTCCTGAGTGGTCCGAGTTGTGTGCCAGTGGTTGTATTCATTTACAGTCATTTCAATATGTACAGACAGAGCAATGTTCCTAATGATATCCATACAGCTGACAAGAAAACCTCAACAAGTATTTGACCCATCATAACCCTAAAAGCAAGGTCAGCTTTAGATGGAAACACCAAAGGTTTGATGTTTGAAAAATCCGGATTGGCTATAGTGTAAGGGCCCTGACACACCAGGCTGCTGGTCGGCTGTTGGTCAATGTCAGGCCATCAGTGAGCATCTGTCACTCTAGTTTTTGCAGGTGTGTCCCCCACCGTTGGCGCTAGTTGGCCCTTGGCAGCTTTTTGTTTGTCCAATTCAGCATGTGAAATCAGCGTCGGAGTAAGTGGACCCTGTCAGTAAATTAAATCACTTGAAATGGCCGCTCAGCTCAGTGCACAAGAAGAGAAAGCAAACAAACGACTTAAGTCAAAGGGGCGTGAGATCAAAACAAACTTGTGTTATATAAGGTAGGATTATGTTTCTAGCCATTTGCTTTGGTCTTTCACTTCAGGATGTGCTGTTATGTGCTAACTGGCTAACCAGTGTCTTGAATCCATCCTGTTGGTCTTCCGTTTTCCTTTTTGTTTTTTTTTAATGTCAAATACAGAGTACTGCCTCCTCCGGATACACAAAGAAAGTTGGCCATTGGATGTAGCCTTTGCTGTGTCTTTAGATGCAACTTTTTGGCTAAGACACAGGCAAAATGGAGTGATGCAACAATCAGCCTTCGTTGCCACTAGTTCTTTGATTTTGGCTTGGTGTGTCTGGGCCTTAGATTCAACAAAGGAAGGAAAGGAAGCAAAGGAACGAGGTCAAGGAGGACAGAAACAGTGAAAAGGGAAGGAAGGAAAGATACAGATCTTACTTAGTGAACTGGCGAAGTTTGGCTTCAATGCTGCGATGCCTCATGCACATCCTGGTCAGAGCTGAACCGATGTCCCTGGTTGCTCCTGGAAACACAAAATAGCCATGTTCATATGATGAAACACACACACAGACATACATATACACACAGATGCTACCAAAGTCTACACATTTACCACTGAAGGCCCTTTTTGTTGCACAGAAACAACACAAAGCTGTGATCAGTGTTTACATTACAGCTATTAGTGTGCTGTGTAAAGTAAATGCTGGTAGAAGCATTGTATTCTTCAAACAGATGAACAACTACCAAGCTTTTGTATCTTTTCACATTCAGCAGTATTTACACAAGACCTCAATCTGCCTCTCGTAGATACTACACACACTCCCTGCTTCGTCCAAATAAAGTAGTGTCTCGTGAGTGTGTGTTTGTGTGAGAGCCAGCGGCTCAGGGACCCAGATTCGTGAGCAGCTAACCTGCAACTGTAAACACCAGTCTATTTTAAGGTAGAGTAGACCCATGTGGAAAAAGCTGACCCCGGAGTTAAAGTCAGTTTAACTGATGGCAGACGCCGCTGACTTCCAAACAAGGTGCTCAGAGCTGCTGCCTCAACTGTGCAGGTGGAGAGCCAACAAGAAAAACGTTATTATAGCTCCAGTCTTATGCTAAGACTCAAGCTGAGGTATGGCTTATATAGTATACAGTGCCTCGAGAATATCATAATCACTGCTGCCACTGTAATGTACACACTGGAAAATTCAGATTAAACAGCAGCCAAATGGGATTTCCTCAAGAGACACTGTTTATCACGAGGGCTTAGACAGGCTTACACAGTAAAATACAGGGAGTGCTGAGGGAGGAGGGTTGTTATTCTAAAATGTTAGGCACCAGATTAATATTTTCATCCAAAACTGAAAAATTCAATGTTTGGAAAAAAAGGGGGATGGTAACTTCTCTAAAATGATTCAGTCAATAATTTCATAATGAATAATGTAACCTTTCCGGCAACACCTGAAGAGAGTGAGGCGGAGATCTATGGTGGACGCCCTGCTCCCAAGGGGGCCAAGAGGATTAAGTCAAGTAAGTCAACTTCCGGCAACATCTTAGATGTACTGTCACTACATCTTGAGGAAAAAATCCAGCAGCTGTGTTCTTTAACTTAACTGCAAATAAAGTTTTGAGGGTTTTTTTTCTTCAGTAAGCTAACTTCATCAAATAAAAAGCACACTCTGAAGATATGAAGCCATGTAACATTGGGGGTGCTGCCATTGTTCCGATGGCTCATGGTTACAAAGCCCCAATAAAAAAATGTCCCATTCGGCCCACAGTCCAGTATCCTGAAAAACAAAGGTGCGTTGTTCCGTTGGGCAATTTCTCCAAAGTAGCTCCAGGCTCCACCCAAACACAAGTGCATGGTTAATTATGATTCAGAATGATGTCACGGGACCTTTCTTCTTTTTCTTTTGTACATGGGGCACCTGCTCCACCAGGTGAGCTACTGGGTGCCCTGTGATGATGTCATTCTGCACAAAAAATAGCTATGTGTTTCTGTTTGAGAGAATGTGTAGCATATTTTCATTGAAACAGTACTTCAGAGTGGCCTTTTGGTTTAATGGGACACTTTTTGGACTCCAGGGGCTTTGGATTTTTGAGCCCTCTGAACAATTAAAATTCCCTGTAACATGCTAGTGTTCAGCAATGTGGGCTGGTCAGTCGGTCCACCACTTTGGAACAGACTGAAACTGACTATTTGAAGGAATGACTTTCGGTTTTGCACAGATGTCCATTGTCACCAGCAGCGTCACCATTTGGGTAACATCTCCGTTTAGAGGTAAACTATACTGACAACTTTTAGATGGATTATCATAAAGTCTGGTAGACTGGTTAGTTAGAAACACTTAAGTGATTTCATGTCCGGCCATGAGCAGATGTTAATGATCAAATATTGAATACTAAAAATAGTGCCATTGCCATTACCTGCAGCTTTTTTTGTTTAGTACTAATTACCAAATCTTAACCTCCTAATTTGGGAGGCTAAGATGAGGAATATAGTGAAAGTCACCTGCTTAACACAGCCATGTTAGCCTTTGGCTCAAAGTAGTCACTATACAGACTCTGCATTCACTGAATGTAGAGTCTGTAGGCAAACCCCGGAGATCTTGCCTCTGGAAGAACAGCGGAAGAGCCCTGGTTTCCGGTTGTGGGCTGTTTGTAGTCTGCGTGATATTGACCAATCACTTTTGAGCCGGCTGCAGTTGTTGCCAGGTTAAACGCCTTTGTGTAGGCTATTGGTACATAACAATTAGGATACCACAAAAGACAACAAATGTAGAATTGAAAAAATAAAAAAAATAATAAGATTATAAAAAAAATACTACAAAAATATATACAATATACACATTTTAAGCGTTTTTTAATGTAAAATGTATGTTTGTTTTTTATGTTAATGCCATACAAGGACAGAACCAAACCTGCTTTTTATTTTACAGTAAAACATGTTGAATATAATCGCATTATCACACTAGCTTTTGTAAACCTCAGCCTTGCCTTGGGATTTCCTCTGGTCCTAATTTAAAAATGAATGACCTCATGCTGCCCTGGTCTGATCAACCTGCCTTAGCACCTCATTAGCACCTTAATGGTAATTAATATCACTCATTTAACTTCCTTACCAGCCAATGTGTAGATTCAAACCAGCAACCCGCTGATCAAAACAATCATGAGGCACGTCCTCATATATGTTACCACATACCCATACACTCACAAATGCCAAACCGCACACACAAACACACTCACACTTACACCGTGTGTTGTTCACATCCAGAGAGAAGTGCTCCATTCATAATTAACAAATTCCTCCCTCACGCCTCCTGTTCTACCCGGCAACCATTCATTAAAGCAGAGCCACCCTCCCCCAAACACACACATTCATACACACACACACACACACACATGCTTGGTTTACACCATGCCGATCACTTGTACAGCTGAAGCAGTATTTTGAACTGTGTGTTGACAGTGTGATCTAATCCCAAATCAATGAGTGGATCATGAAACTGATGTGGTAAGAGAGAAAAGCAAAGTCACATAACTGATGAAGAGAGTGTGTGTGTGTGTGTGATATTTTGTATGGAAGGAAGAGGAGTATTGGGGAAGAAATGAGAGAGGAAGAGATGGAGGAGAGATGAGAGAGCATGAATACGAGAGGGGTCGCCTTGCTCATTTTAATGAGCTCACTGCTGGCGAGAGAAACATGGGACTGGAGTTACAGCCGTGTGTGTGTGTGTGTGTGTGTGTGTGTGTGTGTGTGTGTGTGTGTGTTTGATCTCTACATTTATGATGGTTCTCTTCCTGTTTGTCTGTTATTACCATGCCTCTCAGACTCCATAGGAGATCAACAACTACATGAGGGGCTGTGCAGAACACATGCACATCTGGAATACAGCTACTGTGTGTCTGTGTGTGTAAGTCAGTGTTAATTTGCTTTCAACGCAAATCAACATGTTTCAGCACTTTATTTAAACTACAAGAGGCTCAGCAATGGCTCGAAACATGCTTGTCTGGCTTGAGTCTTGCAAATTAACCAAAACAAGTAGACCTGCATTTGATTCAGTGCTGTTTTACTGTATGTTGATGAGGCTTAATTAGAAAGTCTTGATTGTCCCAGGGGGTAATTTGGTTTGCAGCTGTGGTCAACACAACCAAAATAAACAATACACAGATATAAGTGCATATTATATACAACAGATGTCACAATATGAATTGCAATGAGACACAGTGTTCAGAGTCCAATACAACTTCATTAAAAAGGTGACTTGTTTAAAAAACCAACTGCTGATGTGACAAAAGACCTCAGATAACTGTTTGATTTGGCCATCCAAGGAAATGAAAACTCCTGCTTGATGGCAGGAGCCGGAACTCTGCATAAAGAGGGTGATAAGGGTCTGCCAGGATGACCTTTGCCCTCTGGGTAGCTGGGTTAATTGTTCACCAAAGCCTGTACTCTTGTGCCCAGTAGCAACAGCAAATAGACGAAGTAAGCAACTAGTTGGTGAACACTGTGGAACCTTTTTTGGTTAATTCAGAAAAATGACCTTTTTTTGAGAGAACTTTATTCATAAATCTGAGAAAATAAACTTAATTAATTTAGAAAGACAGGGATTTCTTTTTTGGTCAACATTTTTTCTCAGAATTCTGAGATATTTCGAAAAAAACAGAGCTGATTTTTTTGTCAAGTGAGTGCATTATGCTTCTGTATGAAGGGCAGTGATTATTAGACACACATTTTACAAGTGGCCTCATGTCTTCAAATGAATGCTAGTGTTGCTGTGTGTCCACTGGATGTGTAATTAAGCAACAATTTGCTAACAAATTCACTATATAAGCTTAAAAGTTAATAATACGTCAGTGTTTTTTTTCCACTACCCCTGAGTAAATGTTGGTTTACCCTAAATAACATGCAGTAAATTATTTTAAAAATGGCAATTCTCTGGTTCTCTGTATCTCAAGAAAACAAAACTTATCATCTACAGAATGTCTGTCTTTTATTAAGTTTCCCATGTAAAGCAAAGTCATTGCAAAAGTGTACAGCCAAAGAGCCGTAAAACCTTCCATGTAAAGCAGCTTCCCTGTGCATCTGTTTCCAGTGGGAAATGTATGTGAATCTCAAGTTCAAGGAAAAAGGGCAGAGCCTATGAGGCTTTATGTATCCCAAGAGCTCAAAATATATACATTTTTGTTTATGACAGTCACTTTCACTTATGAATGTGTGCTAGTATTCTGAGATCAATCCCGTACCCCCACAGCCCCATTCTGTCTGTCTGTCTGTCTGTCTGTCTGTACATCCTGCAGAGAGAAGGAGGGACTCCCTCCTGGGAAATATGACTTTACTCTTTTTCCTTCCTCTCCCCCTCACTCGCTCTTCCCTTCCTGCTTTTGATCTGCTTCCTGGCTGCAAAGCTCCCTGTGAAATTACATGTGTGTCTATGTGTTTGTGAGGGGACCCACCCTGACAAGGTACTGAGTACTAGCCTTGTATGGTAGCTCCAGAGATGTGTTATGATTTATGAGTTTGTGTCAGTTCTACTAGATGCAGCAAATATTTTTGATACCTGAGTTTAATGTCAGCTTTGGACAAAAATAAAGGAGTGACATGTTTGCATTTTTATATGCACTTCCATATAGTTTGCACTTTTATCTGTTTTAGATCCAAGCACTTGTTATTTTCATGGCACTATCTACTTTATGTATGAATGTTATCTGTCTCATGAGATTATCTTTTATATTTGCATGTTATTTGTTTAGGTATGTATTTATTTCCTTTACTTAAATCCCACAAGCTTATTCATCATATCAACATTTTGCTCAGTGATACATAAATAAAATTATCTTACTATATAATGACGAAAACTCTGTCTGTCTGTGGGTGTGTCTGTCTGTGTCTCTGTTCCACGTTTCTCTCCTGACTGACTGTGAAATTTGGCACAGTGGTAGAGGGTCTTGGGAGGATGCAAATGAAGAAATATTACATCATTTGGCCAAAGGGGGCACTATAGCAATTGAAACTGCAAACTCATGCCTCGTAGGTCGTATGAAATGAAACTTTGTACAGAGATGTCTCTTCTCATGAGGAACAAATTTGCCTCAAGAACCCATAACTTCCGGTTATACAGATTTTCCTCTATTTTGAATTTTTTGAAAAACACTTAAAATCAATCTCTTCCTAGGAATTTTGACCGATCTGCATGAAACTCGGTGAACATAATCTAGGGACCAATATCCAAAGTTCCCTCTTGGCAAAAGTTGGAAAACTTACTAAAACTGAGCTTCTATAAGGCAATGAATATTGCAGAGGGCGTGGCTCATCACATAAAGGTGTATAACATCTCAAGGGTTTCACCCGATCACCACGCAACTTTGTAGGCATATGACCACACATAATCTGAGGGGACCCCTCCATTATTGACCCCATGAAACAAAATGGGGGCGCTAGAGAGCTAATTTCTTATCTAGGCCTTACCGCCATATCGATTTTTACTAAACTTGGTAGATATGTAGAACAGGACGCCTCAAGGTGACTGGAGAAATTTAACTCTAATTGGCAACTGGGTGGCGCTATAACAACAGAAAAATGCTTAAAAATGGCTGAAATGCAACCGATCGCTGTGGCTCCCCCTGTGACCCAATGATTTGGGGTTTTTTTGTTTTTTTTTTCGATTTTTGGTATGGTATGCTGTACATAATCACGGAAACTGTCAGTGTGTCATTCTGTCAGTCAGTCAGTCATTCTGTCTGTCCCACGTTTTTCTACTCACTGACGTGGTCAATCTATGTGAAACTGCACATAGGCATTGAGGATTGGCATAGGTAGAAGGTGACAAAGCTACTAATGGGTATGGACTAGTTATTATTATCGTGGATAGATAGGCTACAGCATTCAAATAGAAATTTAAAAATGGTATTACCTGTGTGTATCCAGAGTAATGCCTAAAATAATCCAGTAGCTATATACAGACCTAAAACCTATCATTTTTTGCTGGTAAAAATCAACACCAGATTTGATCATGTTTAGTCACAGGCCGGGCAAAGTGTTTGTGTCTGCCCAGTGAATGGCAAAGTAACTATTCTTCCCCGTCACCTAGCAACTGACTTTACTGACAGGTTTGTTACGGTTTCCATGACAGCGCAGATCTTGGCCTGTTGCTAAGGTGAGAATGAGAATGTTTGTTGCTAAGGTCAAATTGTCTGCTGCTACGGAAACGAATGTCTGAACTTCACTGCAAGGGAGAGAGATCGAGGGAGAGACTGAGGGAAAGAGAGTATGCAGTCACACACACACACACACACACACACACACACACACACACACACACACACACACACACACACACATACACAGAGTAACCTCCCTGTGAAAACCGGAAGAGGGCTTAGAGAGAGAATGGGAACAGGAACAGATAAACCAACACACACAAATACAGTACACACACACACACACACACACACACACACACACACACACACACACTGACCCGCACACACAATTCTGGATTTAATTACATAACTACATAAGATTACCATGTTTTACAGTACAAACAAAATTAGAGCTGGCCTCAACTTTTTTCAGTGTTCCAATGACTCTGTGAAGCGTTTTCCAATCATATGTTTTGTTTGTAGCTGTGGTCATGTGTTACTGAGCTAAGTTCACTGATGCCCTGCTAGCTTTCTGTGCATTGCAGTGCACACAGTGACGCAATGGGTTGGAGTAATGTGATGTTAAAATGAGGCTCAGACACTGATCATAAATATAGATGTTTCCATTGACCAAAGACAAACTTAAAATGTGGTTCAGTCACTGTGCTCTGTGGCAAGTAGCAGACAACCCCGTGTTGATGAGTGACTGAGGAAGACTTTCACAGTGACTTAACAATAATGTAACTGGGCACGCTGTTGCGTTATCGCTCTTCGTGTACTATGTAGCCAGCAGCCATTCAACTGTGAATCAAAGCAAGGATACTGAAAGTTTATGTCTTAAAAGTTTTTTTGGACAGTTTTTCTCATCATATAATCTTCTAATGCTGGACAGTCCAGGGAACAACCACCACACCTCATCTTGTTACTATCCTAGAGTGATTAAAGGTACTTAATGATGACAGTTACAATAGCAGACACACACACACACACACACACACACACATATATATACACTGGTGTATAGCATTGCTTTCCCAGAGAATATCAATGAGCCTCTTTAAACAGTCTGCTCTCTAATGATAACATACTCTCTCTCTCTCTCTCTCTCTCTCTCTCTCTCTCTCTGTCTTTGCCTGGGGCATCTGTGGCCTTCCCACCAGTGCATCTCCATGGCAACTATTATCTATGATCTTGCAGAGGGATTCGTCAGCCTCTGTCTCTCCATTTGCTGCGCAATGCATGCAAACATGCAACTGCAAAAGTGAATGGTATTGATGACCAGGCTCCCATTTGACTTGGCTAAATCTTTGTTTGTTTGTTTGTGTGTGTGTGTGTGTGTGTGTGTGAGTGTGTCCTTTTTTAATGTCACACCAGGTGACAAAGATAAAATCACAAATAGTCAGGATTTCTAGATTAGTTATGCCAGGACAGCTCACAATTAAATTCACACACGGATACACACCTTGATTGTTCTGTACAATTGTAACCATAATATCACATCTGTATTCAGGCCTGAGTGTGAAGCAGTTTTGTTGGATGGAAGGGTAGCCTGTTCCTCAGGCCTGTTTCAAGTGTGACAACTGCCCATGGCTGCATTGATACAGCAGAACCTGCAGTGTACTTTTAGTTTTTTCATGAACGTCCCTGGCATGTGTCATCACCAACCTGACATGTCACCACCAAACTGTGGACTATTGCCTAACTAATACTAGATTTTTTAGGCAAATCTTGATGTCAGTCTTTGGGAGTTTAAAAACATCTGGTAATGGAAATACTGGTATGCACTCACTAGATATTTATATATTTCCAAAAATACAAGTTTGATATGGATCCCTTAGATATGTTTTTGTTTTGCTTTGCTGCCCATCCCTCTCCTACTTGCCAAGATCCTCCTCCATCTCATCCTTCTCCTTCTCCATCCAAGGAACTCTAAGTTCCTATGCGTGAAAATAAACCAAACCTGGCACATAGGTCCAGTCCCATGCTAAACTTCCTCAATGGGGAGAGGCGTGCAATAAGTCCTGTTAATGGTGCTACAGTGACGGTTTCAATTTCAAAACTTTGAAAATTCTCAACAATTCACTTGTACAGCCTCTGGCTTCGCAACTTTCACTTAACTGTAAGCCCAATTGTGAAGACACTTTTGTAAACTAATTAAACTTATCCTCTCCCACATTTTTGCTCCATTCACACCAAACTTGCTGCACAGAATCCTGATATCCTATTGTGTAGCCTATAGTAGTCAATGGAAAAAGATTATCTTTAAGCATATTTTTTTTAAATTATGAATCAATCAGTCTTTGTGAAACGACATTCCAGATGTTTTCTTTGTTGTCTCGATGAAGTACGCAAATTCTCAGAATTTTTCCTCATAACTATATTTTTGACACTAGTTTTAAATATGCCTGTATGCCTGTCTCATAACAACTTGCCCTGGTGCTTAAAGGCTGTGACTTCAAATACTGGGTGATGAAGATTAAACTCACCTATGTCTCTTCAAAATTGTGCTGTGTGGGTTAGAAACACATGATTTCAAAGATTTTTTAAGGATTAATGTTATTTTTGGCTATTATGTTATTTTTGGATTTACTGGTGGATCCTCATGGATTTGTTGTATGTCCTCTTATTCGTCCTCATCCTCTCCTTCTTTTTCTTTTCTTTTATTCCTCTCCTTGACTTTCTGAACACACCTTTCCATAGGTATGTTTACCATCGCTAGTGGGCTTTACACACAGTTTGTTTATCCATGAAGTTTCCCAGCACAGACAGCTCAAATGGATCACAATTGCCATTGTTCTTCTTCTTGCTCTTCAAAATGCCCGACCCATTGCTGTGAAGCAGCTATAACTTTGCTTATTTATAAACTGGATGGAACATTTAACAGTTAAAAATTGAACTTGTTAATGCTCTCTGCTAGACGAACTGTGTCCTGGTGACACAGTTTTTGAATTACTTTAAAACTAGTTTGGCATTTCTGCAGTGCAACCACTTGTTATTTATCAGCTGACATCTACTCCAATACTGATATACAGGTATCTACAATAAGCTATTATATGTTAGCCTTGCTGATTTATTGGTCTAATGCTATGGTGGACAAAACCTAGACTGCTAAATATAAACACAAGCATGTGCATTCATATCAAAGCAGTAGGACAAGAAGCAGCTAACAGCACATTCTCTGCAACCTTAATGAGCAGCAGTCCACTTTCCAAAACAAACACCTGTCTGCTGCTCTCATTAACTGAGACAGCATCTGTTGTGTTAGCTAAAAGGTTTGACAACACATCAAAAAGGCTAACCTAAATGTTTATGCATTCTCGCAGATGAACATATGTCTTTTACTAGTATGTCAGTAGTTGCATCACAATGTACTTTATGCATGGAGTTTGTACATATAGCAGCCATTCAAAATATAAATGATTCAGTTGCAGTTTTGTATGAGTAATCCAAACAATGAGGGATGAACCTGTTGTATTATCATACTAGAGAGAAAGGTTGCATTTGGTGGAAGATTTCAGTGCCGTTATTTAAACTGTAAAAAAAAAATGTATGCCAGTTCATAGGGGACTTGGCTTTGAACCTGGTGGGTGGCTGGTTCAAGTCCACTGCAATGATAGGTATTGTTAATGGTTTGAAAATAACAGAATTAAACCCCAGGTGGGAAAAATAAAATAGTTATTACTTTAATAATGTATTCATTTGCAGTTCTTAAATATCTCTAAAACACAAAGTGATGGGAAGAATGAAAACAGGTAAGTTTTCACTCTACAGTTATTCCAGTCAGTTGCTTTTGTTGCTTGAATTGTAATTCTGCCAGGACCCATGTCGCATTTGCAGATGTTAATTGATATTTAGTGTCATTGTAAGTGACAGTAGCACCTACATTAATCAAGGGGTCAGTTATAATCTCGACACACACACAAAGACACATAAAAATGGTGCATGTATACAAAACATAAAATTTGTGTGATATCTTATGAATTAGCACTGCAACCGGTTAGATTAGGTCTAATAACAATAATGGTTATGTGCCTCATGTTACTAACTTAACCTAATGTGACAACATGATGACCTGACGATGTGCGTTGATGTGATGTATATATTTAATTTAAAATAACTTCACGTTGACCTTTATTTTCACATGGGACACAAAATCTGGTCTCCTGGGTCAAAGTCCTGTATTTGTTTGACCCATCTATCCAACTTGACCACCCTACATGGACTTTGTGGCTCTTTACACTACATCACTTGAGCACACGCGAAGTAACAACCTCTCAAGTGCTTTTCTTGCTCCCTCCCTTACAAACACCTTGTCATACTGCACTGTAAAGGAACAATGTACCCTCAAACCATGGTTTTTGTGATATGTTACAAAAAAGTATGCATATAAAAAGGTTTGTGTTATATTTAATTAATAACACGCCCCTACTGTTTAGCTTAGGTTTTTGAAAAGAATCGTTTGCCATTGTCACGTTACATACTTAACATAATATGACGATGTGACAGTATGTACGTAACACTGTGCCCTTTGTTTAACATGGGACATAAACCCTCATTTCCTGGGTCAAAGTCCTGCATTAGTTTGACCCATCTATCCACCTCGACCACCCTTCATGGACTTTGTCACTATTTACGCTACATCACTTGAGCACCTTTGCTCCTGTTATTTGAGGGAGGACAGCCTGCAGCACATAGGTCACATGACCACAGCCTCCTGGCTCACAATTACATGGGTTATATAAAACGTAGAGTGTCTTACGTTTTGTAGGTATGAGAACAAACAGTCTACAGTCTACGCAATACCATTACCAATAAACACTGGCAATAAGGCAGTGTGTTCAAAAGTAGATGGAAGAGGAAAAACAGGATAGGAAGGGGCAAGACAATATTAGAAAGAGGAAGAGGAGGAAGGTAGTAAGTGATTTAAGGAGGAAGAGGAACATGGAGTCGAGGATGACGATGCTTTTGTGTCTCGGGTGGCATAACAAGGAGGGAGGGTTAATGCCAGAGCAGGTGAGGCTGCAGTTGCCAAGGTTACAGACGTCTGCAGCAACCGCCCATCTGTTCCCCTGACACCAGCATCTCTGTGGTGACACAGCAACAATAAGGGGTTGGGACAGACTTAGACCAAAAGAAAGAAAGACAGGCAGGGAGAGACAAAGAGGGGCAAAGAAAGAGGTGAGGAGGAGACAGATTAAAGAGAGGAAGACAGGCAGAGGCAGCAGAGAGACTGCAGTAGTAGCAGCGCCAGATAAAGCAGAATAATTCATGAGGCCTAGATTCTCCTCTCACTATGAAACCAAGTCAGAGATTGTGCTTCCCAGACAACCAGGCGGCCAGTCACCCCGACCAAAACAAGCCATCAGTCTCTGATACAACAGCATCTACACACTTAAGTGTGTTCCAGGGTAAACCATGTGCAGAAAACCTCAAATACCACATGCTGCAGGAATGCATTACAACATGAAACATTATACTTAAGCAATAAGCCACAAGAAGCCAGGGTTTGGATGGATTTTGATTGAGGAGAAAATGAGTGGTAAAAGTGTAAAGGCTCATTAAGTTTACTAATCGATAATGTAACTCAACAATGTGGTGAGGAAATGATGATTGTGACTTGATAAGGTGATGAAAAATAAGGTCATATAAGCAGCTTTGTCTAATCAGAACTCGGAAAAGGAAAATCTTACAATCGCGTCCAGTTTACACAGCCTACCTTAACCCTGTTACAACATATCACAGCTTCATAAGACTGTGACTGTTGAGTTGTGTGTTGTTACAGCCAGTACATCAATTTTAAATGAGCTCATGGTGAGCGTGTTTACCTGTCTACCTTCTGCTTAGATCAGAGGCAGGAGGAGTAAAGGTTCTCCCATGTAATAAGGTCAGGGTATGCTCGAAACAAGTGTAAAAGAGTTAAGTGAACTGTTCTCTCTCTCCTGAGCTCTATCAGCAACTGTGAAAAGTCAACAAATCTTACAAGATTAATGAATTGTGAAACAATGTCTGAGTGATCCTAAACTCTTTGCTGGCTAACTAGTTTAAAAAGACAATGGACTGTAAAGGTGGAGTGCCCAGCTTAACTTAACAGCAGGGGTGGGAGTAACTCACACATGTGCAAGTCACAAGCAAGTCTCAAGTCTTAACCTTCAAGTCTCAAGCAAGCCCCAAGTTACTGTGGTAAGAATCAAGCAAGTCAAGTCCATAGACTGTAAACATAATGGACGAAACAACTGTGACATCACCAATTGGTTTGTGCACTCCCATTTTTGCTTTAAAGTTTGTCATCTCAACATGGGTGTCCAAGGGGATTGACTCACTTCTGGAGCCAGCCTTAAGAGGCCATTCAAAGAACTTCAGGTTTTGGCACTTTGTGTTGGCCATATTTTTAACCTAAGAAGGCTGCTGCTTGGTGGAGTCTCTGCCATAAGTCAAGCAAGACAAGTCATATGTGAAATTGTGATGATCTGGTTGAATGTTAGCTTTCTAGCCTAATTTCTGACAAGCCAGTAAGCTAATACGTTGGCTGAAAAGACACATCCATGTTCTTTCTTTTTACAGTTTTGTAGTGATAGATGAAGTTAAATGTTGTCATGGTCGTGTCTCTGACTTTTGAGCTGTAGACCATGCATACCGCCGTTCAGTTAATACCTTCATTGCAAAATGATCCTTGAATCCAAATTTTACTTTTGGAGTAGTGCCCTCCATGATCGCTGCCTGGTGCATTGGCCTATGGTGGTCTGCCATGTTCTCGTAGGTTGCCAGGTTTCTTTTCAAGTTATCTGCCTCAAGTCAAAGTCAAGTCTCAAGTCATGATTACCAAGGAAAAGTCAAGTTGAGGTCATCATAGTTAGCAAAGTAAGTCTCAAGTCATCAAATTTGCCACTTAGGTCTGCCTTGAGTCCATAGACTGTATAAACAATGGACATAGCCACAGTGATGCCACCCATTGGTTTGTGGATTGCCGTTCTGAAGCCTTGAGTTCAGCATTTCAGCCATCGCCATCTTGTTTTTTTGGAGCCAGATTGACTCTTTTTGAGCAAGCCTCAAGTGGCAATTTGATAAACTGCAGTTTTTGGCACTACCACATTAGCTTTATTCGTCAGCCCTGGAGGTTGCTGCTTGCTCAAGTCAAGTCATGTGACCAGAGTGTCCCACTTCTGCTTAACAGGAAGCTTTATTCAAATTCAAACTGGGCAGTTTGTGAATCAAATTACAGCTAAAGTATTTCAAACTTCAACAGGACTGGAACTACAAGATGTCCTGTCAGGCAGGCATTCTTCCAGTCGACAAATATTCACACACATACACACCCACCCCCACACACACACACACCCACACACACACACACACACACACACACACACCACGACATGCCAGCTTTGACCTCTGACCTCCTCCCTGTGCCCATGACATCAGAAGGTCATGACGAGGTCACTTCCTGTCAAAACACATCTCTTCACCCCAACTGCTGTTGCCATGGCAACAGCAGTAAAAGACTGCCAATGACAGCTGAACTGACACACACTAACACAAGACTAAAAATGTGATTACACAAATTAGCTGTTTCCTTTGACCTTTGTTTCTGTTTCATTCACACATTTCAGGTTTTACTGTTTGCCCCTTATTTCATCTTTTCTGTTTAATTTTCCCAGAGGAACATGTGACATTTGGTTTAATGACTAAATTCCTATTGTCACACAGTTAGCACAGAAAACTATAAACATTTTTGAGGCAAAAAAGTACTATTTGTTTGTCTATTTATCATATTTCGCTTTCAAATGATTGACTATAAGCCCTGCTGCTCTCTATCAGACAGTGTCCTCAGTGACCCATCACGCTGGAGAGTGTGACCCACATAGGTGTCTGCTGTGATGAATCTGAAAAATCACTGTTCTGGTCCACTGTGGTTCATTTCTACGGCTGTTCAGTTCCGTCCCCAGTCACCCAACACAGCACACAGCATTAATAACTCAATATGAAATGTTGTGGCCACAGGGAAAAAAAACAAAGTCTCATTCATGGGGTGAAATAATCAAGCACATGTGTGTCCAGCCTATTGGAATGATTGATATTGATTGATTTCACAAAAACAGACAGACCAAGTGATTTGGACGGCAAAATTTCTCTCTTGGTGTTGTCCAATATCATGACTGACAGAAAACACAACACTCAAACTGAACAGGCCAGAACTAAATGTGACTGTCTTCTACTTTAACAGAATATCAAACTCTTATTTTGAGTAGAAATCCAGTCACATTATTGCTGATTCATAAAACTAAATTAATTTCATCCATAAACTGTGTTCAACTACACCACAGCATAATGAGAGTGACAGTGACAGTGACAGTGAGGAGCTTGCAAAGTTTTTTTTGCACTTTCTGCTCATTTGCTCATTTGCAACGCCTAGTCAGTCTCAGTGTACACTAGCTTAAACTGAGCTACTGTAAACTGAGAGTGATTATAGCTTATTCTACCCTGATTATCTACTATTAATGTCTCAGAGTACTCAAATTAGCCTTTAGCTTTACAAGCTGTTTCATCATGTAATCTGTCATATGGTAATTCAAAAAGTGGGTATATGCTACTTTCTTCATTTGTTTTTGCTTTGAAAAAAAGGTATTTTATACTGTATGTTTAATATTCACTCACTATTTTAAAATAGATTCACTGGATTGATGGAGTGCTGGTAGCACAAGCTAAATGTCTATGTTATCTCAACTGTGGTAACAAATAAAAGTCCTAAATTTGCTTTGCAGCTGATATTGGTCTTTCACATTTTGGTATACATTCAATTGATAATAAAAGGAAAGACCTTATAACATCACCCTAGGACCTCTGATCGCTACTGATTGAGCATGATGGAATTAAAGTGCTATTAGAAATCATATCAGAAATTATAAATTCATTCTAGTACTCACCATTGAGCCTGTGAGAGTTCAAATGAAAATAATGGACAAACTTCCTGATGGCAGTGGCCCCCCAGGCAGCACTATGCACCATGCCACACTGCAAAAACTGTTCAGGAACAGCCCATGGAACATGACAAAGAGCTCAAGGCATAGACCTGGCCTCCAAATTCCACAAATCCCAATCAGATCACACATCGGAGGGACGTACTGGTACCACACCTCAGAACCCAAAGACTCAAAGCATCCATTGCCAATGCCCCACAAACAGCACAGGACACACCTCAGAGCTCCTGTGTCCATGTCCAATCCAAGGAGGCCCCACTGTGGATCGGGTACCTCTGATACTCAGATTGGGACCTGGAGAATTTTGAAGCTATAGGCTAAAGCCTTGAGCTGTTTGTCAGGCTCCTTGTGCCATTCAGGAGCAGTTTTTGTGGTTTAGCATGGTGCATTGTGCTGCTGGGGGAGGTCACTACCATCAGGGAGTAACATTGCAATTATGGGGTGTACTTGATCTGCAACCGTGTTTGGATGGGTGATGATTTTATCCATATTACCCATTCAAGTGAGTGTGGCAAGAAGATGACAAATGAACTGTCAGAGAAGCAGCATGATAACCACAGTGAGGAGGGAACCTACTATATGTTCATAGAACAGTCACCTTAATAGGCCAAAGTGCCTGTGTTGGACAGAAGGAGGTCAAAAGTCAGAGCCAGAAGCTTCAGCTTAAGAGTAATTGGAGACACATGACCTAACTGTTTGTGTGTTTTATTGTTTTAGGTATAACAGCATGTTAAACTCTGTCACCTCTATTCTATCTCAGTCTTACTCACTCCCCTCCTCTCTGTCTCTCTATAATACAGATTCCTGTCTACGGGCGAGATGCGTTTCTTTCCTGTCTCATGGGAATAACCTTCCAAACAACCTGACAGCTGAAAGCACTGATTTTAAAGTGTAGAAGTCATAAAACAGCATAACAGGAATTTTCTGTATGCTCAAGCTGCAAAGTAAGTGTCTTCCTTTTATACTTATTGTGTGATGCATTATATTTTTTGTTTTTAAAGGGGACCTATCATGCTCATCCTTATTTTCTGACATATACAGTATAATGCTACGCAGTCGGACATTCGTGTTACTGTAAATGTGGCCAAAGTTTCAAGATACATGTATGTAAATGTATAATGTATGTAAAACTAATCCCTGGGACATCCAGTAGCTCAGCAGGTAAAGCAGGCGTCACATGTACAAAGGTCCTGCCACATCAGCCAGGGATTTTCATGCTTGAACTGTCCTATAAAAAAAAAATCCCTGTGAGAAAAAACCTCAGGCTTCAGACGGTTCAAGGTGACGTCTGTTTGTGACGCATTTCTTAGTATGATCATCCGCTCTAGACTACTGCAGGTGTTAAGATTGCAGGTGGAAGATTTTATTGGTGATTTCTTTCACACTACAGATGCAGCTATACTCAGTTAAAGTCATTCCCTGGCTGCAATGATCCTGATATAAGGAGGACCTGGAAAGACTTATCTAAACAGATTGTGTTTTTTGGAGGGGGGCTTAAAGAGACAGGCGCTCAAGGAGAGTGTTTCAAACAGCGAGTGAATACAGGTGTTCCAGCAAAGACAGTACATAGGAAATAAAGTATTTTTTGAACATAAAGTACGTAAACATGTTGTAGTAAAAACCCAAAAGCAACATACAAATATCCAGCTAATCTGTTTCCTGCCTTTTCATTTTGAGAGCTGACAAAATGACCAATGTAATAAAAATGGTTAATCTTCTTATTCGACTTTGGACTCCAAAATTAGGGTCTTTCATCGAACCCTGACATCATGAAAATCTGACGTGAATGCAGCACCAAACCGCGAGCAAACATCAATGCTATACGAGTGCAGAAACCATTGGCAAACCATTTACATCACAGGAGGCTAGAGCGTGCTTTAGCATCATGGAGGATGCCCTCTGCCAGACAACTCTCACCCACCAACCACACATGTACACATACTCCAAAGCCCAGTGCCTTGGACCCATTATGATGCAGGCATCAGCAGGATACTGTAGAACAGTGAGTGTGCTGGTGTAATGGTTTAGAGTGGAGTCAGCTGGGCCTGGGAAAGCATGCACATTCTCTGGCTTTGATTACAGAGGCTTTAAATCTCTCTGCACACATATACACGAACCCACACACACACACACACACACACACACACACACACACGAATATACAAACTGAACTTACACACACTCCTTCCCCAGAGACCAAGGCAGGACTGAACTATAGGCCTCCAGACAGGGCATATTTACTCTAAAATGGGGGGTTATTGGCAAAGAATAGTTTCTGCTGCTAAAAATACCACCACAGAAAGTGAAACCAGCCAGGACAGATTGCACTGACGTTACACAAGAAACTGTGGAAGAGAGGAAGAAAAAAATTAAAGTTCGGACAGACTTAAAAGGTTTTCCACTGGATCTGTCTCCCTGTCTGTGTTTACCAGTGAGGAAAGCAGTGTGTGGTGTAAAGTAAAAGGCACGTTGATAGATAGTGCTATATAAACAGTACTAGTCTGATCTTACCTGTTGTAGCCTCTAACCATGAACAAAAATCATAGGCTACTGTGTGAATAAAAGACTAGCTGGGAAATTTAGCCCTCTAGTCTGCCAGAGTGAAATCATGTCTTTGTCTTTGATGGAGGAGCTGTACAGCCAGTAGTTACTTTTTTTTTTTTTTTTACCACAAAATTACCTGAATTCTATGAAGCCCCAAAACTAAAAGCATGTCGTAAACATGTGTCAGACTTGTCAAAAATGATCAATGTACTCATATCATCATATACTGTATAATCAGTGGCGTATTTAGGTGGAAAAAAATCATAGGTCAATAACTGCTTTGGAAATTCAAAACCTTAGAATAACACAGTTTTACAATTTGACATATTGAGGTTTTCACAGTTTAACACAGGTGATAATCCAACTGTGCACATACCTGTTCCTCTCAATTTGTTGTTATACTGCTCACTTCCCTGTTTGTATGCACTGTGAATGTAGGTAGCTATGTTTGCTCTACTGCCCAATTTTACCCATGGTCCTGCTGTGTTCATATTTGGCAGTCCTTTATGAAAGATGCTTGAGATCCTGTAAGCCTGTTCTTGAGCAAGTATCGTCCCCTCTGAATATATGAAAATAGACTGTGGGCACTGAGGTGCTTAATCTTTCTTTTCCCCTAAAAAGGCTTCCGTCTTTTCAAATATATGCGATGGAAGATAAACAACATTGTTCATGTCATCTTTAAAAGAAATATTACTTCTGACAACTATGAAAAAATGATGAAAACAGCAATCAGCCCTATGTGGCAACAAATGTGTGCAATCTGCTTTAATAGCCAAAGGCTTTGGATACACGCACTGATAATTGTAAATGTGATGAGGAAAATGTGAAATGTAGTGTGGGGAAAAAGGGAATAGACAAATGATTGGGCTAAATTTCTGCCCAGACAAGGAAGATGTTGAAAAGCAAAATGAGTGAGGGGAATAATAAATACAAGAGATACTTTTTCCCCCCATTATTATTATTGTACGAACTCACTATGGAAAAATGCAAAAAGCTCTTTAACGATTCTGTCAGTCTCGGGTCTCCATAGAATAAATGTATGTGGCTTTACTAGAAAGACGTCCGTATCAAAGTCCTTTGCAGTCATATTGTAAAGCAAGTTTGCTGCCAGGATCAGGGTTGTGGGCCAGCAGCCACCAAAAAAGCAAAAAACTGAGTCACTACCAGCTCTGTGGTTGATGACCTTACAAATGCTTTTAAAAAACATCCTTGCTTCTGTCATGGAAAAGCAATATCACACCATCATCATATAGTACATTAGTTTCAAAATCCCTTTAAGTCTAATCCAGCAACCTGACACTGACCTGCAATCAATGAAAGGAAAATCAATTGAAAATACATTTGTGCACCTTAGCAACCTGATACTGATCTGACATCTTTCCTCTCATCGATATTACTGTTGAAGTTTGAATTTCAGTCTAATATCAGTCCTACATCAGTACTTATTTGTATTCAGTTATTGTAACACCATCTAAAAATTCTGTATCCAGACCTGAACATTTTATCTATTGATTGTAATTTGGTAAGAATGCTGAACAGGAAACAAAACCACTGTTTAATGCCAATGTAAGCGGCAGTGTTTTTCACAGTGCTGATTGTGCAATGGCTGATTTTCTGCACACTGTGGACCCTGTAACCTCTTGAGGCTACATGACACATGATCTTAAAGAGCTCTCACTGCTCTGGTAAATACTTTAAAAGCTGCTCTGTATTACATTCTGTGAAATCTTACCTCTGTAACATATTTTTGTCACTCTGTTGGTGTGTGTATATTCCCCTGTATCATGTGTTGAGATGGTAAGCTGCTCAATATTGTGGCCAATGGACAATTTCCTCACTTTTCACTTCAGTTCAATAAGGAATAATTAATGCAGCTTGGTTGACCAACCTGTTAAATGTATGCATTGTCCTCAATGTGGCAACGCTGTGCAACCTAAATATTTTGTTAATATTAATACAGACAGAACTTATAAACAAAATAAATTTTATTAACTGCAACACATTTGTTACACATCGTCTGACGTGTCCATGTGTGGAAGGCTTTTTACATAGGCTGTACTGAAAGATGCCTGAGGGATGCCTTGCTGAGCATCAGTATGCCATTTGGACAACAAATTGCGACTCCCCCATGGCTACACAATTTAGTGAACTTCATAATGGTATTGACACATTAGTATGCAAAGAGGGCGGGGGGTGGGGGCAAAATATGGAAGCTCATTCAAAGGGAAGTTGTCTGGATCTATCAGCTGAATGCTTTGTAGTATCCTGGTCTTAATGAGGATAGACTTCATGTTTTCTGTGATTTGTCTCTTTTCTCTGTAGGCTTCACAGCTTATGTTTAAATCCTACATGGATTTATATCTTCCATCTAAGATGTGTGTTTACATTTTTCTCTGGGTAATCTCATCTCATGTTACTCGGTTTCTGTTGTCTGTTCTTTGTTTTGTTTTTATCATTTCATTTCTTATTTTTTTTTGTCATTATTTTTGTTTCACCTGTCATGTCCTGATCTGGGTCATGTGATGGCCTCTCATTAGCCCTTTTTGAACAGGAATTGTGTAAATTTGCAGGAAAGCCCAATCAGTCTTTTTTTAGCATTGGCAGCATAAAAACAAAATTGGGGAGTGCAGCAAATGCTGCCTACCTACTTTTGTTTATACAGAATGTGCATTTTTCGGGGTACTGGGGGGCGTGAGCAAGTAACAAAATGTGTAGCTCAGCGTGTGACATAACAGAGACGTGCTCAGTCCTTTGGCCAGGTGGTGGTGGAACGGTGGTGGAAGGGTGCCTCTGTCTTTTTAAACTAAAAGGGTTCCGCCAATATGACTACCCTCCGAGGTGGAAAGTTGGGCCACCTCGGATCAATCCGGCTCTGTTTGTCTAAACACTCACAGCTTGCCGGAAAATGGCCCAACATTCGCAGAAAATCTGGCAGTGTAAAAGGGGCTATTGATTCCTGCTACTACATACCTTTGTTGTCTGTTTCTAAAGACAAAGACCTGCAACAGTCGAAACATGTTGGCTGTTTTAATGATTTAGCCACTACAATAAAGGCTTTTTTAATGTTTCCTTCCTCGTTTCTATATTTCGAGAGTGCATGGATTGCCTTCCTGTGTAACCTGTTGTTCTCCATGAGCACCTGACTCAAGGTTTTGATCTGTGATTGATTATACAGAGCAACCAATCATCTCTCAAGGATCTATAATTCAAGGATCCTTGAAGTATGTGTCAAATGACTAGTCCAGTTTTTTTCTCATTATACAGAGCAACCAATCATCTCTTTTCTACAATTCAAGTATTCTTGAAGTATCTGTCAAATGACTAGTCCAGTTTTTTCTCTTTAAGATAACAAAAAAGGGCTTGAAACAAGTGAAACCAGTGTATTTCTATCAAGATAAACTCCCTCTATGCGTTACATATCTTTAAGAAACCAGATTAAAATATTTAAATATTTTTGGAAATATGGACTGCAGAGTTAGATGAGGGGATTAATACCAGTCGCATAGTGTATGCATATAATGAATTCGTGGCTAGAGCCAACAGCTGGAGCTATAAAGCATGTTGCTCTTAAGAATGATAGAAGCATCTCAGTGGTTGATTACCAACAAACTGGTATAGTATGTTCATCCCTGGTGCGGCAGTTATGACCTATCAAATTTAAGATTTTGACCTGTTGCCATGTGTGTTTTTGTCAGTGACGTTTTATTATGCAAAACAAGAAATACACAGGGAGGTCAGGGATCAGAAAATCTACGCTGGAGGTGCTAGGAATCAGTGTTTTGCTCAAGGACACCTGTAAGGTTGATTCTCTCCAGAATGAGGGCTTTGATCAGACATTTCTTACAGCGATGGGGGAAATGATGAAGTTTCTGTCAAGTCAACTGGTAATTCTGGAGATGCACTCAACTACTGGAGAAACTCTCCCACACACACGTTACACGAAGCCCTCGGGCTAACTGTTCGTCATGCCTTCCTTTACACATTGGTTTGCATGTAGACCACATCCAGAGGCTTTTAAACATGACTAACATACATGATCATGCCGCTGTGTGGAAAGGTGTTTGGAATTCACTGCTCATCCACACTTCATGTCACCAATTACACACCAAAGCACAGAGCACACATGCTCCCTACATACCTACTGAAACACAGCTTCACATATGCTTATGTGCATGTAAAATGCAGACACACCTTCTCACACAGTCTTAATAGCACTCTCACGTTAATATGCACAGTGGCAGCCATGCATCTTACAGATGGTATCCACTGTAACATGCAGCATGCCATCTGCATGGATGCATCATATGAGCTGCTTGAGGGCAACAGGGGTTGTCTGTGTGTCTGGGTGTGTCAGGATAGCAGAGAGAAGATTACACACACACACACACACACACATATGCTTATGAATGGATATTAACCCTTACTGTAATTATAATCCCTGTTTAATCTTAGATTTATACATCCCTCTGTGTCTGACAAACCAATACTTACACGATTTACATTAACATACACGATTTACATTAACACAGGGATATGAACCACTTAACGCCACTGATTAACAGCAACCATGATTAAATATAATCCTTTTATCAAAGCATTTCTTTATTCTGGGCATACAATCTGTCACATAATATAATGTGCTAATCTGAAATGGGGATCTGAGGATAGAGGGTGTTGTATCCTGTACATATTGGAAAGCCCTTTGAGGTAAATGTATGATTTTGGGCTACACAAATAAAATGAACCTGACGAGCATGCAAAATAAATATGCATAAACACATAGTGTAGCGGCATAACCAGTAAGAGCTGCTGTCAGACCAGAGATAGGCTTGGCTGTGCTGAGTCACACACTGCAGTGGACTAAATATAGCATTGTGGGTAATGTAGTCTGGGCATCATGTATGCCCTTCTGTCTCTCTGCGTACTCCTGACCCTCACAGAAAAGCAGACCAGAAAAGGCATCACAAAGAATCAGATTGGAGGAAAATTCTCAGAATGAGAAAATGATGGGTAACTACAGTAATACAGGCTTTTACAGACAGGAAGCTTAACATATGACACACAAACAGCAAAGTCGGAGAAACATTAAATGAGCCATCTCTCTTGTTAACTCGCTCACACACACACACACACACACACACACACACACACACACACACACACACACACAAACACACACACACACGGTCAGGAGGTGACAGCGTGTCCCTGAGAACACTTTAGTTTTGAGCAGACTGGTTGGCAGGAGGTCAGGTATAGCTGTGGGAAACACTGCTCTGCTGTTACTGCTAATGTCTCTCTCTCTCTCTCAGTGAGTCTCTGTCTGACAACGTTTCCATGCAGCTTCCAGTGACTTTCAAGAGAACTGTTGACATACCACAACACATAACGAGTAATTTAGGAGTGTTCCCTTCAGCTGGTTGAAGTAAAGAAACAAGCTTCTTGTGCACAGAATTATGCTGTCAGAGACTTCACATTAAAATTGTGTAATCAAACACACTGACTAGCTGTATCCATCACGATGACCTTGAGGTGAGATTTTTAGTGTCACACAAGGTCAAGAATGAACATCAGTGTCCAAAATATTAATGGGATTTTTTAAAAAGTGTGTTGAGGAATAAGGGGTCAGCTTGAGAACCCCAAAACATAACACACTGACATCTGTGTGTGCCACTGTTGCCATGGCAATACAGCCAGTGGCAGAGCTGCAGCAGAGAGACAGGGATGAAGGGTTGAGAAAAGAAATGATTGGATAAAAATGAAGTACAGACACACCTATCTGTATGTAAATAGACACATGTGCACCATGAGAGACAAATAGAAGCACATATGTAACAAAAGCAGGAAGGAATATGTTGTAAACGTGCCAGAATTTGACTAAAGATGCCAGGCTGTAGCTTCAGGGCTTGAGGAGGAACAGAGGCAGTGTTGTGCCACCCCAACAGCTAGATTCATTAAAGTCCGGGAAAGTAAAATCATTTATTTCTTCCTAAACACATGTTAGAAAATACTTGTTGAAAACATGAAAATACTGGCAACTGTGTCGCACTGAATTGTGGAGTTAGACAGTTTTTCGCCATTTCTGAGTCCAGGATTTTTTGGGTGGGCCTGTAGTCATGGCTCTATGATGCTCAAGAACCATCCTTAACATCCATAACAAATTACTCTACCAGTAATGTTAGAGTGCATACATCAGAGCTGTTTCGTACCTGTAAGTTTGCTACGTTCCACAAGCTCTCATAACTCTTTCAGTCATTCACATGAATAAACAACACTGTTAAATGTCACAATCATAAAATCAAAAGCAAAATAACCAACAGGAATGTACTTTTCAATCTTTCACAACAAATCGGCTAATTGGCCCAGCAGTTACTGCTCACTGCTAGCTACTATTAACTGCTCAATGACAGTCTGACTCTGCAGAGCCACATTCATTCTTCGGCTCACAAGTGTGTGTGCTGTGTTACCATAGACTGTTC